>QARZ01040997.1:199428-228003 GCA_013407115.1 Glycine latifolia
GAACTTGTGGTGATGCTGTGACGCTTAGGTTGTTTTTCCCTTGACTAATATTACCTTTTGCCTGTTATTTTATATGATGAACTCACCCTTGCTCTGTTGTGCCATGTGGTCTGGTACCTGTAATGATTGCGAACCCGGTTCGTGTGAATAGATGGACAATAGTAGGTGATCTGGGAAGATAATAACAATTTAGTTGGAGCCGCCGAGTTGCTGGGATGTCAATGTGACGGATTCTGGGCAGGGGTTATGTTTTGCTAACTACACCCCTGGTTTTGATAGTTACAGTTATATTTTGCTAGTCGCACCCCTGACGTGTAATTCCTTACTTCAATTGTAAAGCTTTTGTACGTTTTAAATATGGATAATTGTACTTATAATTAAAACACGTTTTGTACATACAGGTTTTAGTATGTGATTAGAATGTTCCATATGTGCTTTGTTTATGTTTATAATCATCATGCGATTGCGAAACATTTTCCTTAGTTTTCTTCAAAGCAAGAAAAAGAGGTGTTCTTTTTATCAAAGATTTTGTTAATGTTGTGGTTAAGAGTAGAGATACAGTAACGACGAGGCGGGTCATTACAATAAGCAAAAGTTAACCACTGTAATATGGTCTCAAAGTCTTTTAACTACAATGAACTAATGTAGGCAAAAGCATTTATTTGGCTATACCCACACTTAATCATGTAGTCGATGACGGGAACGGCAACAGAGAGAACGAACCTTCTTGGTGTTGCGCTGATCCTCAAAGTACTCTTCGTGCTTGGCAAGTTTAATTGTTGTAGATCTCTTCTTGCATTGTTTGGGCTCTTTGTCTTGCTTCGCTTTCCTCTTATTAGCTATTTTGTGTTAGTGGTAAGGGGTTTGAGAGCGACAAGGGTTTAGTCTTGGGTTCTTTAAGTATTACACCAAGAGGCATCATATGTGGAATGTTCAACAGTGTTACTTCCAACTTAGGGAAAACCTAGTAATATAGCAAGTTATTGGGCTCCAGTCCAATAGGCCCATATAACCATACAATAATTTATTGGGCTTGTATGTGAACATATTATTATTTAATATATATATATATATATATATATATATATATATCATATATATTCAACAATCTCCTCCTATGTTCACCATACAACACAATCCAATAAGGTAGTTAGTGTAATATTTAAACAAACATGAATCATCCACATCCAATCCAAAACAATCAACTCGGATCGGTCAAAGAGTTTCAATAATAAAATATTAAACTCAGACAACATTTGCAATCAAACTAAGTGAATCATCATTCTCATGAATCTGTTTTGAGATCAATATAGTAATATAAATACCAAGAGTTTTAGATTAAATCTAAACTCATCCAAATCCCAACATCTCAAAATCAGTTCATAACCAACATATGCATAATAGTCAAGTATAAGTAGGCCAATCAAAATAGTCTAAGGCCTTACAAATTTAAGAAAGAAACATAATACTCATAATGTTCACAAAATAGAAATAACAAAATGTAAGTCTCAAGTATATGGATTCCAACATAATGGGCAATAGCAAGTGAACTGTCAAGTTCCCTACTACTCTAAATGATATATTCATATATCAAGCTGGTCGTTCTCTTTAGGATCCCACTTAGTAAGCCTTCCTCTATCTTTGCCATCCCCTGTAGAATGTCAAATATGAATTTCATATTATCATGAATTCAATCATTTGAATAAACTACTAAAAATGTCTAGTTCTACTAAAAGAACATAGCATCATATTATAAAGCAAAGAAGAACATATATCAATGTCAAAGCATCATAATATCATGTTCATAAGCATCAAGCCAGTTTCATAAATTATGAACAAGGCCTAAATAGTTTAAATTATAAAGAGCCATCACGTCACTTACAATAACCTAGTTTTGTAATGTCAAGTTTCAATTAAGAACAAGACCAATAGGCTTATTATATAATAAACTATTTCTATGTTTCAATTTGGAATGTCACAGTTACTAATTCCTTAAAGTCAAATAATCTAGCATCAAGTTTGGAATGAGTTCATTTAACCAACGGGATAAGCCAACCTGGTAGGATTGTATCATCAATTTTGGAATGACATAAGTTTCTTAGGTAGAACATTTGAATTGGATTAAAATCATCTCATCAGTTCGGAATGAGATAACTCACCCTGATGTATGGCTGAACCCATTAGCCATTAATTTCGCAAATCTACCTTGCAATGAAACCCAAACTTCAAGAATCTTTCAAGAACCCAAGTTGTCCAAACTTCACGTGAAAGCAAGGCTGGTTGGAAGCTTTAATTTGCAGCAATGGAAGATGGAGAAAGGTTTGGGATGAAGATGGAATGGCACCATGGAGAAGCTCTCCAATAACCTAGGAAGAATTGTCACAATAGCATGAAGTCATTGATAAGAAACAAGAGGTTCTTGCACAAGAACAAGAGAGAAACTCTCTACACAAATTTCTGATTTGTAAAAATGACATCAAAAAGTTCTTCATTCAGTTTTTGGGGCAGCTTATATAGGCCACGAAATTACAAATCAAATGTACATAAAATGACAATTCAAATGAAGCTTGTAATGCAACTAATGGAGCCTAAATGCAAGCTTAGGTGCAAGCTTCCCTAAGTGACTCTTGGCAAACCCAAACCGTGCCTAAGGTGCTGTATTTTAAGCCTTAAGGTGCAGTATTTTAAGCCTTAAGGTGCAGCCAACAAGCTTACAAAGGTGATACACAAATTACACACAAGTGTCCTACACCTCTTTACACAATTGCACTAAAAAGCCTTTTAATTGTCACTACTTTTGCTACTAACAAGTGCTGGAATTTATGGAATTAAATTCAACTTTAGAATACAAAATCCAGCCATCACTGTCTTTGAGTTGGTGTGCTTCTTCATGCTTGTCCAAGTTAGCTTTGATGTGGTCTTGTAGGGCTTGGATTCTAGCTCTTGTCATGGGTCCTTTAAAGCTCACCAAAGGAAGTGCTTCAAATTCACCTTTTAAACCTTTAGCTTGCAATGGACCTCCTTCATCCCCTCCTTCTTGAAAGGAACTTGACCTCCAGTTTGCTTCCTCACTTGTACCTACATCACACAAAGAAAGATCACAAACATTGAAAGTAGTACTCACACCATACTCACTTGGCAACTCAAGTCTAGGTTGTAGCTTGGATTTCCTTTCTTGAGGAAATCTATCCTTCCACTTGTGCTTGTATCTCTTTTGCCTCCATGGTGAAGTCTTACATGTTGGCCTATTTGGAAGTGAACAACCTGCAATCAAATCAATTTGATGTTCTATGCCTCCTAAAGGAGGCAAGCCATTAGGTACTTCTTTTGGAAAAACATCTTCATATTCCTCCAAAAGAGCTTGCATAGCTTTGGGCAATTTTTCTTCTTCCTTTTCAACATGTAAACAAAGAGAGTTGGGAATCATATAATAAAGAGGTTGTTTGGCCAATAACACTCTCTTAATTTCCTTTTCACTCAAAAACAAGCTCTCTTTAGTCTCATGAATTTTTTTGCTCTCTTTCTCTTTCTCTTTTCTTTTCTTCTCACTAGTTTTTCTCTTTGGTAGCTCACTATTCTTTTCTTTTTTGGTGCAGTATTTTTTTCAAGTGCAGTATTATTTTATTTCATTCTCTTTTCTTTCATCCTCACTTGATCTTTACACACTTGTCTAGGAGTCAAAGGCCTCAAAATAATTTTCTTCCCTAAGTGCTCAAACTCAAAAGTGTTCTTCATGCCATTGTGTATGACTTTTCTATCATATTGCCAAGGCCTACCAAGAAGGATATGTCCAGCCTCCATAGGTACAATATCACAAAGAACTTTATCATTATAAGCATTAATAAAAAAAAGAAATGAGCACTTGAGAATTTACCACTACTTCTCCACTTTCACTAAGCCATTAGAGCTTGAATGGCTTTGAATGCTTTGTGGTTGGCAAATGTAACTTCTCAAAAACCCTTGTACTTGCCACATTGGTGCAGCTACCTCCATCAATGATAAGTGAGCATACCTCATCTTCAACCAAGAACCTTGTGTGAATAATATTTTCTCTTTGAGTTTCCTCTTTTTCTAGGCAAAAAATGCTTACTTTCTCCTTGCCATCAAGAGATCACCCTCTTCGGCCTCTACAAGTGTAAGTTCCTCTTCTTCTTCACTTGAAGAACTAAATGAGTCACTTGAAGACTCAATCTTGATGTCTCCATCCTCAAGTCTTCATGTCTCCATCCTCAAGCAAAATCATAGTTCTCTTGTTAGGACATTGGGAAGCAATGTGACCTTTACCAAGACACTTGAAACATTTGATATTGCTTGATCTTGTTGGAGTTGGTTCCACAATTTTTTTGCTTGAGCTTTTCACCTTTTCTTCTTTATTTCTCACTTGAGAAACCTCCTTTTTAGGCTTGTCTTTCCAGTGGGAAGTTGCAGCCCCATTGCTCTTGGAAGATTTTCTCCTTTTTAGTTGTTGCTCCACCCTTTGAGCTTTGTGGACTAGCTCTTCAATTGTTCCATAAGAATGTAGCTTCATCACATCTTGAATTTCTCTATTAAAGCCATGAAGGAACCTAGCCATTTTTGCCTCTTGACCCTCCACAATTTCAGCCCTCATCATCATCAATTCCATCTCCTTATAGTAGTCATCAACACTGTTGTGGCCTTGGAAATATCTTTGGAGCATGTTGTGGACTTTTCTTGCATAATAAGTGGGAACAAATCTTTCTCTCAAGCACCTCTTCAAGTCATTCCAGCCATTTATTCTTTGTCTTATCAACCTCCCTATATCCATTTGAATTTGGTTCCATCACACCAAAGCATAGCCACCAAATTCTAGAGTTGCTAGAATCACTTTCTTTTCTTCATCAATTTGTTGGCATGAGAAAATTTGTTCTACTTTCATCTCCCACTCAAAGTAAACTTTGGGATCATAATCACTAAGGAACTTTGGAATTTTTATTTTCACTCCACTCAATCCTCCATTCCTCCATTCTCTCTTCTCTCCTACACCTCCAATCTCGCTCATCTCTATTTTGTCTCCTATGATTGTTTCTTCTATTATTTTCTCTCCAATCCTCCCTCTCATTCCCCTCATCTTCATAATTTCCTCCATGAGAAGATGCATACTCACTCAACCTCCTATTGCCATGAGTCTCTCCATCTACACTCCCAATGGAATTACTCCTTCTTTGGGTCCTCCTTTGTAACTCCTCAAACCTTGCATCCATCTTGGTTTGTAAATCTTCCACTTGTTTTGAAATGGCTTTCATCAACCTAGAGGTCTTAGGTGAGAAAGCATCTTCTCCACTTGAGTTCATCCTTCAAAACAAATGGTTAGCAAAAACACAAGTATATAAGGAAATTCTCACCACTCTCTAAGTGTTTGCCACTCACACTCGTGTTTGCACTCTTTATCTAGGCTTTTTCTTTAATGTTCTCTCTTGCCTTTTACAACTCTAGCTTCTTATAGTTCTTAAGCAACACTCTCAATCCAATCAAGCTTCTTTACTATAGTGAAATAGGAAACAATTCTAGGCTAGACTCAAGAGTCCAAAGAACAAGTAAATTCTAAGACAAAACCTTGGAACTTTTAAGAGACAAGCAACAAAAGCAAAATTTTGGAAAAGCACAAACTCAAAGTGGAATTTAATGAGACAACTCAAGGATAATGACTGTACCAAACTGTGTTGGATATAGGGGGAGCAACAAGAAGATGAAGCTTGTGCCTTAGAAGAATGTTTTGACCTTTTCACATGCCTTGAAGATTGTAATTTATATTAAGTGTATGAGAGACCAATCTTTTGATCCTTGCATTGCATGCACATAATCATTAACACGCTTACATATTTTCATTAAAAGTATCAAAGATATTCATGTTTTTAAAAGAAATCAATAAGTCATGGTTAATGTTTTTGGAAAAATGTAATCTTACTGCTTTAATCGATTACACAACGTTTTAATCAATTATTTACTTCGTTTTAAATCTGGTAAAATCATGATGAACATTTTAACCGATTACATGACTCTTGTAATTGATTACATAGTAAAAACAAAAAGCTTGCCTCACTGCTTTAATCGATTACCAAACATTGTAATCGATTACACAAGCTTGCTTCACAATGTACTTCACTGCTTTAATCGATTATAGCTCGGTTTAATCGATTATTTTGTTTGTTGTAAAACCCAGAATGAAGCCATGAACAATTTAATCGATTACATAAGCCATTTAATTGATTATTTGGCGCGTTGTAATCAATTACAGTCTGTTGCAATAAGCTGTTATAAATTGAACGAAGGCTTGTCTATTTTTGTAACTTGAATACTTTGAATTTTCTGGGTTAACTAAGTTCTTGTCCCACTCTTTAATCTTCATGGGTTTTGAATGATTTCTTGGGCAAGAGTTTTCAAAGAAGTTTTGGAGAGCATGTTCTGAAATTCTTTTCTGTAATTCAATTCTGATTGGTAAACCAAATGCATCTACATTCATTGGATCATTAGGTTGTTTCTCTCCATTTTCTCTGATTGTAAATTCGTTTTTGTATTTTTGGTTATTTGAAGCTATTGTAAAGTATTCTTTGAAGCTTGTGCTAGAGTAATGTTCTCTAGAGGAAGAACAGAGTAGTGTTCTCTGGTTCTTAATCACTAGGAGTCTAATAGGGTTTTAGATTTTCATTCTTTATCTAGGTTTGATAAAGGGTGATTGTTGCAAAGCTTGTAAAGAACTGAAATTTATAATAGTGGAACTCTAATCTAGTGTTGATTAGAAGAAATTGGATGTAGCTTCTCTTGAGAAGTGAACCAGTATAAATTCTTGTGTTGATTTTCTATTTCTCAATCTTTACTAGTTATCTTGTTCATTTGTTCTTGGTATTATTATCATTGCTCAACAAGTCCTATTTTAAGTAATTGATTTCTTGGGCTAAGTGGTTTGATTGATTAGAAGCATTCTTGGTTTAAAAGTGATTAAGATCCTTTAACTCTGATTTCATAAAATAAAATTTAAAATGCCAAGTTTAAACCAATTCACCCCCCTCTTGGTTATTGTGGGTATTCCTATCATTTTCAATTGGTATCAAGAACAGGTTTTGCATTATGATCGTTAAGCGTAGTAATAAATATAGCAAAACTAATTAAGGAAGCGACAAATACAATGACGTCATCATGTGTCCACAATAAGATAAAAGCTTTGCATTATGTGTGGTAATAATTCATGAGTTAACAACTTATAAGACCCCGGGTATGACACCCTTCAGGCCAGATTAAAAGCATGCGTAAATACATAACCAAAAATTACAGAGCCACATGCTACAACATAGACTAAGGTTCACTAAGAACCCGTCCCGGCTCGGCCCCTCGTCCGGAATCCCTCGGACTGCCTCGCTACCCGGGCTTCTTGCCCCGGGATCCGCCGTCCTTCCAGTGCTCATCACCTGCAATAACATATAATTCTCCATCCAGGGTGAGATAATAATCTCAGTAAACTCCGGGTTATGGAGGGCTTCTCCTTTCCCGGGTTCACTTCCATGACACAAAGCATCAAAACGAAATTACACAAGCTAGCCATCCCGGCTTACAAAAGAACATATCACATGTATATAATCACACGGATATAACAAGAGAGATCATCCAACTTAATGGGCACATTCCCCCAAGACTTCATGCAGACACCCCCTGAGGAAGATCATCCAACTTAATGGGCACATTCCTCTGGGTTCCGCGCGGACGTCTATGGCTCAAAGTCCATATTTGTCCATTCTATTGGCCAGAGAATCTCACATATCACAACAAAGCATCACAGTGCAAATAATATACATGTTCTCAATCAGAAAGTAGCAACACCGAATTTCAATACATGCATCATGACATATAATAACCATCACTCCCTCAGAGTATGGTGGAACGCGGTCCAGAGAAGGACTCTAGAGAACAGGGAGCTTACCTGTTCGGCGTTCCTCACCGATTCGTCCAACCTCATGATTTTGAACACCACGATCTTCAGCGTCGTGCCCTACATACATGCATGAGAGAAATCAATAATGGTTTTCACCTGTTGCATGTAGAGGAACTCGATACATTTCCAGGTTACCAACATTAGTCACCCACAGGCGACATGCAGAACCCCAAAAGGGTTCATCACAACTAACCCAAAATCGATAACAATGATATTCTAAGGTTGGACCAGCGTTTCTTACCTCGAAGGTTGTTAACGAGTCTAGAGAGCAGTTTCTCAAGCTCGAACATCCTAAGAATCACCTTCTCTTCTCTAGGCTCGAAGCTTCCCTTTGTTCGTTAATGGAGGAAGCAGAAGGAGGAAGAGAGAAGGAACGCCCTTTTGGTGAAGGGACAGAGGAAGAAAATGAGTCGTGCACGAAACAACCCACACACACGCTATTTAAATACTCTGAGAGTTAACGCACGTCGCATACATCACTAAGTCAACACATGTTACTCCAGTGACCTAACAGTCAGTGCAGATCACGTGCATAGGTTAAGCTTGGGGAAAATCACCAACTACCGGGTTGGCGAGTCGAACGCATATGACTTCTCATTGGTAAGTGTGGCCCAGATAACCTTGTCTGGGGTCTCACCTTGGCCATCACTACCCGACCTCGTTCGGGTTCTTACCTTGGTACTTCACGAGTTCAAGGTTCCGCCCTCTCCGGCCATGTCTGACCTTATCTGTCTAAGTGCATCCCGGACAACCCGGACAAGCTCAGACATCTTGCATAAGCATCTCGTCTAAGCGCAACTCGGACAACCCGGACAGCTTGGCAAGCTATGCACAACCCGGCTATGCACATCCTGTCATTCCAGCTATCATCCTTATCGAGATAACACTTGTTTATTATGCACCCGACTTCGGCAACCCGGCATGTGGTTATTATGCATCCCAGATTCAGCAACCCGGCACCCTGGCATCCTAGCACTAGCTTGTGTAATCGATTACAAAAACAATGTAATCGATTAATACAAACAACACTTCTTATTACAACAAACAAGACTTTTGACTTGATCTTGAATGGCTTGGGTTCTAGCTCTTGTCATGGGTCCTTCAAAGCTCACGAAAGGAAGTGCTTCAAGCTTTTCTTCTAGACCTTTTGGCTTGATCCTTAGATAGCCCTCTATCATCCCCTCCTTCTTGAAAAGAATCTGTCCATAGATTTGCATTCAAAACACCTACATCACAAGGAGAAAGATCAGCGACATTAAAACTAGAACTCACCCTATACTCACTTGGTAAGTCAATCTTGTAGGCATTGTCATTAATCCTCTCAAGGATCTTGAAAGGTCCATCACCCTGAGGTTGAAGTTTTGATTTCCTTTGGAAAGGAAACCTATCCTTCCTTAAATGTAACCAAACCCAATCACCTGGTTCAAATACCATAGCCTTTTTCCCTTTGTTGGCATGTCGTGCATATTGCTCCATTTTCCTCTTAATTTGATTTCGCACCTTCTCATGGAGATCCTTAACAAAAGTGGCTCTAGAAAGCCCTTGCTCAAAATAGAAGAATCATTAGGTAAAGGAATTAAATCAAGAGGAGATAAAGGATTAAAACCATAAACAACCTCAAAAGGAGAAAAAGAAATGGTAGAATTGGTTACCCTATTATAAGCAAATTCAACATGGGGTAACCATTCTTCCCAAGTTTTCAAATTATCTTTGATGACACACCTTAGGAGTTGTGAAAGTGTTCGGTTGACTACCTCAGTTTGTCCATCCATTTGAGGATGGCATGTGGTGGAGAAAAGAAGCTTGGTTCCAAGTTTTCCCCACAAGGTTTTCCAAAAATGACTGAAAAACTTGGAATCCCTATCCGACACAATACTCCTAGGTAATCCATGAAGACACACTACTTCTTTGAAGAAAAGATTCGCCACATAACAAGCATCATCTACCTTTTGACATGGAATGAAATGTGCCATCTTGGAAAACCTATCAACAACCACAAAAATAGAATCCTTGCCTCTCTGGGACCTTGGAAGGCCAAGTACAAAATCCATGGAAATATCGGTCCAAGGTGAGGTAGGAATTGGCAAAGGAGTATATAAACCATGATGCATGACTTTGGACTTAGCCTTATGACACACAATACAATTAGAACAATATTTGATGACATCATGTTTCATTTTAGGCCACAAGAAATGTTCATGCAAAATGTTTAAAGTCTTTTCAACCCCAAAGTGTCCCATTAACCCCCCTTTATGAGCTTCACAAATCATAAGTTCATGCAAAGAACTTTGAGGCAAACACAATCTTTTATCTTTAAACAAGTATCCGTCATGCCTAAAGAATCGTTGGTGAGCCCTTTTTTCACACAACTCAAACAATTTAGAGAAGTCATGGTCTTGAGCATACAAGTCTTTTATGTGATCAAACCCAAACATCTTGGTTTCAAGCATGGAGATTAAAGCATATCTCCTTGAAAGTGCATTGGCCACAACATTAACCTTGCCTTTCTTATGTTTAATCACATAAGGAAATTGTTCCAAGAACTCTACCCATTTGGCATGCCTGTTATTAAGCTTTCCTTGGTTTTTCAAATGTTTGAGTGACTCATGGTCACTATGAATCACAAACTCCTTAGGAAGGAGATAATGTTGCCAAGTTTGCAAAGCTCTAATAAGTGCATAAAGTTCCTTGTCATAGGTAGAATAATTCAAGATAGCACTCTTAAGTTTTTCACTAAAATAAGCAATTGAGTGACCTTCTTGTAACAAAACAGCCCCTATGCCAAAAATTGGATGCATCACATTCAATTTCAAAAGATTTAGAAAAGTTTGGTAAGGCAAGAATGAGTGCATTTTTGTCAACTTCTCCTTCAATTCATTGAAGGCATTTTCTTGTTCACTCTCCTACTTAAATACCACATTTTTCTTAACAATGTCATTCAAAGGGGATGCTATGATCCTAAACTCTTTGACAAATCTCCTATAAAAACTAGCCAAACCATGAAAACTTCTCACATCACTCACATTTTTGGGTGTTGGCCAATCTCTAATAGCTTTAATTTTCTCAGCATCCACTTAGACTCCCTTAGCACTCACAACAAAACCTAAAAACACTACTTGATTGGTGCAAAATGTGCATTTATCCCTATTAGCAAACAAGTTTTCATGTCTAAGCACTTCCAAGACACTCCTAACATGGTCAAAGTGGTCATCCATTGTTAAACTATAAATCAAGATATAATCAAAGTAAACAACCACAAATTTCCCAATAAAGTGTCTCAAAACATGGTTCATGAGTCGCATGAAAGTGCTTGGTGCATTGGTTAAGCCAAAAGGCATGACCAACCACTCATAAAGTCCAAACTTAGTTTTGAAAGCGATTTTCCATTCATCACCTTCTCTCATTCTAATTTGATGGTAACCACTTTTCAAATCTATTTTGGAGAAAACACAAGAACCATGAAGTTCATCCAACATATCATCAAGTCTAGGGATAGGATGTCTATACCTCACGGCGATGTTGTTGATGGGTCTACAATCCGTGCACATCCTCCATTTGCCATCTTTCTTAGGGACTAGGATGACTGGCATTGCACATGGGCTCAAGCTTTCCCTCACCCATCCTTTTTGCATCAACCCTTCAACTTGCTGTTGAATCTCCTTGGTTTCTTCCGGATTACTCCTATAGGCTGCCCTATTAGGAAGTGAAGCTCCCGGAACAAGATCAATTTGATGCTCAATTCCTCTTAAAGGAGGTAAGCCATGGGGTATGTCTTGTGGAAAGACATCCTCAAACTCCTTTAAAAGTGTATCAAAACCTTGAGGCAACTCAAGGGCACTAGAAGACAATCACATATAATTGGGATGAGTAAATACAATTATTGTCTAGCTAGCATCACTCTTTTAACCTCCTTAGGTTTGATGAACAAGCTTTCTTTTATTTCTAACTTTTTTTCACTCTTTTTGTCTCTTTTTTTTTGTTCTCTTTTTTCACTCTTTTTGCCATCTTTTTCTTTTTGTCTTTTCTCTCTCAAAGGACTCTTTTCTTCTTTGATTTTCTTTTCTTTTTCTCTCTTCAATCTCATTTTTATTTGATCCTCACACACCTCACTTGGAGACAAAGGTGAGAGTACTACCTTTTTACCTTTATGAAGGAAAGAGTATCGATTGGTGACCCCATTGTGTACCACATCTCTATCATATTGCCAAGGTCTACCAAGCAACACATGGCCGGCTTCCATGGGAACCATATCACAAAGCACTTCATCCACATATTTGCCAATGGAGAATGTAAGCAACACTTGCTTATCCACCACCAACTCACCATTGTCACTCAACCATTGCAATTTATAAGGTTTACGATGAGGGGCGATTTTTAAACCAAGCACCTCCATTAGCCTAGTGCTTGCAACATTGGTGCAACTTCCTCCATCAATGATTAGAGAACAAACCTTCCCACTCACCAAGCATCTAAAATCGAAAATGTTTTCTCTTAATGTATCATCTCTATCTTTGCCAAGCTTCCCATGAGGCGTCTTACCATTAAAAGATCTCCCTCTTCTGATTTAAGAAAACAATCATCCTCACCTTCACTAGAGGAACTATGAGAACTCCGAGAGGACTCACTATCCACCTCCCCATTTTCCAACACAATCATGGTCCTTTTATTTGGACATTGGGATGCAATATGACTCCTACCCAAACATTTAAAACATTTAATTGAACTAGATTTATTGGAAAGAGTTTGAGTAGGAGAAGTAGTATTACCTCTTGAAGACTTCCTTTCAATATGTTTGGAAGAAGAACCCTCCTTCTTGGAAGTATCCTTATCCTTCCAAGATGAATGACTATAAGAGGACTTCTTGTAAGCTTGCTTTCTCTTCAATTGTTGCTCCACTTTCATAGCCCTATGTATAAGTTCATCCATGGTGTTGTAGGTTTGAAGTTCTACAACATCTTGAATGTCCCTATTCAAGATATTCAAAAATCTAGCCATTATAGCCTCATTAGTCTCCTTAATGTTTGCTCTTACCAAAGAAATCTCCATCTCCTTGTAATAGTCATCAACACATCTATTTCCTTGATAAAGCCTTTGTAATTTGTTATGCAAATCCCTTATGTATTGAGGTAGGACAAATCTCTCCCTCATGATACCTTTCGTTATCAACCATGTGTCCGGTCTATGTCTCCTCAATCTTCCTCTTTCCATTTGTACTTGAGTCCACCAAGCCATGGCATACCCCTCAAATTCTAAACTAGCCAACTTCATTTTTTTTTCTTCACTAAAATTGTGACGATAAAAAATTTGGTCGACTTTAATCTCCCAATCAAGGTAAGCCTCCAGATCAATAATACCTAGAAACTTAGGAAGTTTGAATTTCACATCTTCCATTCCATCCCTATTCTTCCTAGGCCTATGCCTTCTACCATCATCACACCCTTGAGACGAATGAGGTGACCTATGGTGTCTCCTTCTCTCCATGTTCTCCATTCGTCCACTCAACTCTTGAGTACTTCTTTGTATTTCATCAAAACGTTTGTCCATCCTTCTTTCAACATTTCTTTGCAACCTATCCATTTGCTTAGCCAATGAAGTCATTAGCATAGCGGTTCTTGGTGAAGGTGGATAACTATCAACATCGGACACCATTTATACAAGAAAAAGGTTAGTAAAACAAAAACAATAATGGACCTTACTACTCACTAAGTGTTTACACTCTTCAACACTCGTGTTTCACACTTGCAAGACTTTTTCTATAAGGTTAACTCTTTTCTTTTTCCACTCTCTAACTCTTCTTCAACTCTTGAAAGCAACCAAAGATTCCAATTCAAAGAATATCCAATGTGAAAGCTGACACAAATCCAAACTCAACTTAAGAGGTCAAGGAAGAAAGAACAACTCTAAGACAAAACCTTGGAAAATTTAGAAGACAAACAATAAAAGCTCAACAAGAAAAGCACAAGTCAAAAGGAATGTTAAAGAAGACAATTATGAAGATAAAAGAAATATTGACTAAACATAAACCACTGTAATTATGCAAAAAGATAGTGCTATAAAACAATCAAAAGTACACACTAAGAGAGATGGCAGTTAATTTTAAATTTGGCTGTCAACTTTTTTTTATACTTGGGTCCTCATATTTTTTGATATTTTGCTTTTGACCCCAATATACTTTTTAATAATTGCCTTTTGGTCCTTCTTAATTTCTCTTTTAGGACCCGAAACTTTTGATATTTGCACAAATGCCCCAAAACTCTCTAGGCAAAATTTTATGAATCAAACTCAGAAAATTTCCAGCAGTGCAATGAAGAACACAAAGAACATGAAGAACAACCCATATTCAAAACAACCCATATTCAAAACAACTCCAAATTCAACAAAACGAAAGGGGAAATGAAGGCAATTGCAAGCTAAACTCAAAAATCACACAAGAAACACACAAAGAACAACAAACCAGCAAGAATCATGATTTTCAATTTTCATTTTCCGGAAAAAAAATAAAAACGAAAATGCAAAATAACATAGGTAGCAATCTTAACGAAATGCTTTCTGGAATTAAGCTCTGATTACCACATGACGACTTCCAAGACATGAATGCTTGGTTAGGATCGTTTTCGGATTGCAATCTTCAAGACTCCATGGAAATGGATTTGAAATTCAAATATAAAAATTGGAGAAGATTAAGGAATGATTAGGAATGACGCCACAGTCCACAAAGGAATGATAAGTCAGAGGAGGATTCGCCATAAAGGAAAGCTTCCTTGATAAGAATCAATTTGGTTTCAATCAAGAACCAACAAGAGGCTAAGCTCTCAATTCAAACAAATGCTCAATTTCTATTAATCAAAAGTTACCAAAAATGGTAAAGTATCAGTATTTATATGGCTAGCTCTAATGAACACCTACAGACATAATTTTAGGCCCATTTGCAGAAAATATTAAGGTCCAATACAAAACAACAGAAATACATAGACGCATCCCGGACATCCCGGCATCCTGGACATCTCGGATAACTTGGACATCCTGGACAGCTCGGACAAGTTCGAACATTTCGGACAACTCGAACATCTTAGATAAGCACCTCGTCTAAGGACATCTTGGGACAACTCGGACAAGCTCAAACATTCTGGTCAAGCTCGCACATCCCAGACAGCTCGGTCATCTCGGATAGCTTGGCTAAGCACATCCAGTCTAAGCACAACCCGGACAACCCGACAACCCGGACAAGCTCGGACAAGTTCAGACATCTTGGCTAAGTGCCTCTTGTCTAAGCGCATCTCGGACAACCCGGACAAGCTCAGACATCTTGCATAAGCATCTCGTCTAAGCGCAACCCGGACAGCTCGGCAAGCTATGCACAACCCGGCTATGCACATCCCGTCATTCCAGCTATCTTCCTTATAGAGATAACACTTTTTTATTATGCACCCAGCTTCGGCAACCCGACATGTGGTTATTATGCATCCCGGATTCAGCAACCCGGCACATAGTTATTATGCATCCCAGATTCAGCAACCCGGCATCCCAGTACTAGCTTGTGTACTCGATTACAAAAACATTGTAATCGATTAATACAGACAGCACTTTCTTATTACAATAGACAAGACTTTTGACTTGATCTTGAATGGCTTGGATTCTAGCTCTTGTCATGGGTCCTTCAAAGCTCACCAAAGGAAGTGCTTCAAGCTCTCCTTCTAGACCATTGGCTTGATCCTTAGATAGCCCTTTATCAGCCAACCCGACCTTTTAATAAAACATGGCCATCCCGGCTTTCATAAACATCACATGTATATAATCACACCCATGTGCCATTCCAGCACAAATATACAAGTTCACCAGTGCACATCTCATGCACAAATGTATATCTTGATATACAAGTTCACCAGTACACATCTCATACACAAATGTATATCAACCATGCACATCTCATGCACTCAGATGTATATGAATTCTCGAGAAGCTCTCCCAGATGAGTCTTACACTCTCATATATGGTCTGCTTCCCTGGCCAGAGGACTTCCTCAATCACAATACAAACATCACAGTGCAAATAATTTACATGTATGTTTCAATCAAAAAGCAGTAACACACACAATTTAAATACATGCACTGCATCATACAATAACCATAACTCCCCAGGAGTATGGTGGAACACAATCAAAAGAGCCAACTCCCAAGAACAGAGAGCTTACCTTCTCTGATCACCGCACTGGCTCTCTCAGCCTCGTGTTCCCAATCACCGATATCTCTTTTATCATGCCCTACACCAGGCAAGAAAGATATCAAGAATGGTTCTCAACTGTTTCATGAAAAGAACCCAGTTCTTTTCCAGATCTCAAGTACAACCAACTAACCATTTACTTGTAAACCCCACAAATATCTATTTGAGCATAACAAAATACCCAAAACCCAGAAAAGTTAGCTTTCAAGGTTGAACCTTCATCACAACAACCTCACAAGCATACTTTTTCAAAGAAACATCACCCAAAACCAACCCTAACTCATATGGGTCATTCTTCCTCTCAAAATCCAAACTCAAAAGATACGGTGAAACTTACAAATCTTACCTTAAAAACCACAAGGAAGGCTAGAGGATAACTTCTCCAAGCTTAGATGTCCTTAACGTGCCTTCTAACTCTTAAAGGTTGAAACTTTAACTTTCTTTTATAGAAATGATCTCTTCACCTGATGATTTTCACAACTAACAAAGGTTGGAAACTAGTTTGTATGGTGATACTCTTTAATTCTTATGTTGGAGGTGAAGGTGTTTAGATTAGGGAATGGTTATCTAGGAAGCTTTTTCTAACTTTAACAATGAAGGAAGTATGGAATAAGAGAGAGAAAGTGTTTTAGCAAAGACGTTGAAAATAAAGTTTCTATTGAAATATCTCACTCATGCATATCTTAAATATCCTGAAAATTAACACGCGTCAGATCGTAATATGATGATCTTCCCGCGTCAAAAACAACTAGCAAAGAGTCAACACGTGTCACTTGTGTAAAGTGAATATGTAGAGATATTTGACTGCTGGGCTGGGTCTATTGTTTGGCAAGTCAATTTATTATACCTCATATACAGGTTATGTGTGACTACCCGAGTTCTTTAAACCCTACTGACGCTGCCAAGTTTACTTCATATCACTAACGCTGCTGGGTTGGATATATATATATATATATATATTGAGTGCAACTTCATTACCATACCTCGGGTTCCTGAGCACTCATTCCAACCACAAGGCTAAGTCCGGGTTAAACAGCAAGTACTGACTGTTTTAATCGATTACGAATGCTTTTGTAATCGATTGCATAAGCGTTCGTCCTTAGTACTATAGTACATCCAATGTTCCCTCCTCCTTCAACTTCATCCGACCTATTTCGATCTCTTCCGAGTTCCTACCTTGGTACCTCACCAGTCCAAGGTTCCTCCCAACCACTTCCGGGATCACTAACCCGGTAACTCTATCAAAAGGGGTTGCGATCTCTTCTGGTTTCTCTACCCGGTAGTGATATGCTGTTAGCATATATAGTTTTTAGGATAGTTTTATTAGGAAAATAGGAAGAATAAAATGAATAAATGTGGGAATAAGTGTAGAATTCATTACTTTTATGTTTATCATTGATTATATGCTATTTTGATGTTTAGGGTCAAGAAAAGCAAGAAAAGAAGCAAAAGAAAGAGTCAACTGAGGCTGAAACTTCACGCTAACTGTGCCAGGTCCACGCCATTCGCGCCAACTACACTGGAGTCTCGCGCCAGTCGCGCCAGATCTCACGCCAGTCGCGTGAGCGCTACGGGATTTCAGAATTAGCTTAAAGATAACATAAGAATGATGGATTTTTAGGGTTTTAGAACCTAGGTATAAATAGAACCTAGGTAGGACACATGAGGTATCAATTAGACACTGAAAAACAGAGCAAAGGAGGCAAGATCAAAGGAAAAAGATTAAAGGCCAAGAAGAAGCAAGAAGAACAAGAAGGAGGCAAGATTGAGGGGTTTGTGCCTCTGCATACCTTAGCTTCTTCCTTTTCTCCTTTCTTCACATTGTATTAGGCCATACATCATTATGTCTGGCTAAATCCATTGTAATTATGGTTTAGCCAAAAGCCAATGTGAACTCTGTGTTTCTTGAATTGAGTTTAATAAAGTTTCTTATAATTGTTTTACTCTACTTTATTCTTCCATTATTATATCTAATTAGACTTGATCAATCTATTAGATTACTCAGGGCTATAATTCGCAATAGGAATATTGGGATTTTAGTTTCTGAACGCAGTAGAGTGACAGTTGCGATATTACCTAGGGATAGGGATAAAGGACTGCAGATTTTGTTATGCTATCTTCATGCTTAATCTAAAGGGAATTGCTAAGGAATTAAGATTCTTAACTTAGGTTAAAGGGTTAAATGACCGAGAAATCAGGGTTTAGCTATATTAGAAAAGCATAAATCTGAATAATTACATTAAATAGAGTTAAATTATCAATTCAAGTACATAGAGTGAACTGCAGTGATTGTGCTTTGCCATAATTATTCTTAAGTCTTGATCAACATTTAAATTACATTGTTTTAATATTCTGTTATTTACAATCATTAAATTCAAAATACAATCCAATTCTTTCAACAATTTCATTCCTTCTCCAATATTAAGAATTATAAATTACAACTGATATTAGTGCCTCAATCCTCGTGGAGACGATACTTTCTTATCACTTTATTACTTGGAACGATCGATGCACTTGCCTTGGTCGCAACAAGTTTTTGGCGTCGTTGCCGAGGATTGATTACGCTAAATTATTTGTAATTTTTGTTTTTAATATTGGATTTTTTGTTTTATTGATTTGTTTCTTTAGTTTATGCGAGGTTTAGTTGGATCTGAAGATTTACAGTTTGACCCTAAAATAGAAAAGACTGTGAAAAGAAATAGAAGACTAGCCAAGCAAAGACGAGAGACAGAAAAATCTATTTCAAACAGCGAATTAGAATTAAGGATGGCTAAAAGACCACCAGTACAAGGAGAGAATTAATGGAGGATATTCTTGCTCCATTATTCACAAGACCCAATCCTAGTATAGCCCGACCACCAATTGAGGCTAATAAATTTGATATCAATCCATCATTAATTACCTTGGTGGAGAGAAGTCAATTTGGTGGAGAGGACGATGAAGATCCACACAATTTCATTGACAGATTTTTGAGGATCTGCGATACAATTAGACACCAAGGAGTATCAGATGATGCTGTGAGATTGAGATTATTTCCTTTTGCTGTTAAAGGAAGAGCACTTCGTTGGTTAGATAGACAAACTCCAAATAGCATCAGCACGAGGGAAGACTTGGTTACTAAATTTTTCTCTCAATATTTCTATGGAGAAATATAATAGGTTGGTGAACGAGATCACCAATTTCACTTAGAACGAGAGAGAAAGTTTATGTGCAGCTTGGAATAGGTTCCAAGAATTGATTAGAAAGTGTCCACAGTATGACATGACTGTGGGAAGAAAGGTATGCGTATTCTTTAATGGGATGACTCCAGAATCAAGACTTATAGTGAATGTAGCAGCTGGAGGTTCAATTAGATCGAAGACAGCTACTCAGATGTATGAATTAATTGATTCATTAGCTCGCAATGAAAATGAAAGTGTCAAAGTTCAACCAAAGAGGGAAGTTATCCAATTAGGAAGTAGTGATGCAATGTTAGCTGAACAAAAACTTTTGTCACAACAATTATTAAGATTGAATGAGAAGATTGACAGGATGCAAGGTTCAGCAGTTCAAGCTTCAACTATTAGATCACAACTACTTACTTGTGAATACTGCCAAGGAGAGCATGAATCCAATGAGTGTCCTACTTTAGTGGGAGCTGATCCAGTGCAAGTTAATGGAGTATGGTATGATCAGAGAAATCAGTCAAACTTTCAAAGGAATTCAAATTATGCTCCAGGTAATAATCATTTTCAAAGAAGAATTCAAGGAGGAGGTTTGGATTACAAATCCAACAATTATCTGCAACCTCCACCCATTCCACCTAAGGAGCCATCAGAATTAGAGAAAGCTATGTTGCAGCTGTCCAAGACTACCACTGAACATATTCAAGTTACTAATTCTTTCATCAAGGAGACTAATGCTTTCATTAGCGAGACCCGAGCTCATCATAAGAATCAAGATGCTTCTATCAGAAATCTTGAAAATCAAATTGGTCAGTTGGCTAAGCAATTGACTGAAAGGTCTCAAGGACAATTTCCCAGTGACACTATTGTCAACCCAAGGGAACAAGAAAATGCAGTGACAACCAGAAGGGGACTTGCAACCAAATCTCCAGAAAAACTTGATGTGATTCAGAGAGAAGTTGAAGAAAAGAATACCACAGTTCCTGATGAACAGGTAGTCAAAGCACCTTCAAGTCAACCTGAGAAGAAACCAATGGATTTTTCTCGTTTTGAAAAACCACCATATCCTATAAGATTGAAACAACAAGCTTAGAGACAACAGTATGCAAAATTTCTAGATATGTTTAAAAAGTTACACATTAACATTCTATTTATTGAAGCTTTAGCTAATATGCCTAACTATGCAAAGTTTATGAAAGAATTATTGTCTAGGAAGCATAAATTGCAGGAATGTGAAACGATAACACTAACTGAAGAGTGCAGCGTGATTATCCAGAGGAAGCTTCCACCAAAGAGGAAGGATCCAGGAAGTTTTAACATTCCTATTGCTATAGGTAATGTTGATGTGGGAAGAGCATTATGTGATCTAGGAGCTAGCATAAACTTGATGCCATTATCATTATGCAAGTCATTAGGAATCACCGAGCTAAAGCCTACCAGAGTTTCATTACAGCTTGCAGATCATTCAATGAGGAAGCCAACTGGATCTAGTTTCAAAGGTGTATGCTTTCTATTTTTTCTGATATGGTAGAAAAATGCTTAGAAGTTTTTATGGATGATTTTTCTGTTTTTGGATCTAGTTTTGAATCATGTTTACGTAATCTATCTAGAGTGTTAAAAAGGTGTCAAGAAACAAACCTTGTTTTAAATTGGGAAAAATGCCATTTTATGGTTCATGAAGGTATTGTTTTAGGTCACAAAATTTCTAAAAAAGGAATAGAAGTTGACAAGGTTAAATTGATGTTGATTGAAAAACTTCCTCCTCCAGTTAATGCTACTGGGGTAAAAAGTTTTTTAGGTCATGCAGGTTTTTATAGGAGGTTCATTAAAGATTTTTCTAAAATTGCTAAACCTCTTAGTCAACTTTTAACTAAAGAGAGTGATTTTAATTTTGATGAAGTTTGTCTGAATGCATTTAATGTATTAAAAGAAACACTTACTACTGCACCCATTTTAACATCACCTGATTGGGATTTACCTTTTGAATTAATGTGCGATGCAAGTGCATATGCTATTGGGGCTGTTCTTGGTCAAAGGAAAAATAAGTTATTGCATGTTATATATTATGCTAGTAAGGTTTTAAATGAAGCACAGATTAATTATGCAACTACTGAAAAAGAAATGCTAGCTATAGTTTATGCTTTAGATAAATTTAGATCTTATTTGATAGGATCTAAAGTTATTATTTACACTGATCATGCTGCTCTCAAGTATTTGATGGCTAAACAGGATGCAAAACCAAGATTATTGCGATGGATGCTCTTGTTTCAGGAATTTGACTTGGAAATCAAGGACAAGATTGGAGTAGAAAACAAAGTAGCTGATCATCTTTCAAGGATTCAGGAAAATGAGTTACAGGATGGACCAGAATTGATTATTAATGAATCTTTTCCTGATGAGAAAGTAATGATGGTAATTGATATGGGTCCTTGGTTTGCCGATATGGCTAATTTTAAATCTGTGGGTATCTTACCTGGAGGTCTTAATTGGTAGCAAAAGAAAAGATTCCTTCATGATGCAAAGAGGTATGTTTGGGATAACCCTTTCCTTTATTTTAGATGCACTGATGGTGTTATCCGCAGATGTGTAGCTAGCCCAGAAGTGCCAAAGATTCTTTGGCATTGCCATTCTTCAGATTATGGAGGACATTTTGGAGGAAATAGGACAGCACAGAAAGTATTGCAATGTGGATATTATTGGCCTACACTTTTCAAAGATGCAAGAAACTATGTAGAAAAATGTGATAATTGTCAGCGAACGGGTAATATATCTCGAAGAGATGAGATGCCTCTCAATAACATATTAGAGGTAGAGTTGTTTGATGTGTGGGGAATTGATTTCATGGGACCATTTCCCAAGTCACATTCTAACCAATATATCTTAGTAGCAGTAGATTATGTTTCTAAGTGGGTAGAAGCGGTTGCTTTACCTACTAATGATGCAAAAGTAGTTGTTGACTTCTTGAGGAAAAATATATTCACTCGCTTTGGAGTGCCAAGAGCAATCATAAGTGATGGAGGTGCTCATTTTTGCAACAAACAATTCTCAAATTTGCTTGCAAAATATGGAGTTACCCATAGAGTGGCTACACCTTATCATCCGCAAACCAGTGGACAAGTTGAAATTTCTAACAGAGAATTAAAGCAAATTTTGGAGAAAACTGTTGGAAGTTCCAGGAAAGATTGGGCAAAGAAGCTCGATGATGCGCTTTGGGCATACAGAACAGCTTTCAAGACCCCAATAGGTATGTCGCCGTTTCAGATGTTATATGGTAAGTCTTGTCACCTTCCTGTTGAATTGGAACATAAGGCTATATGGGCCACTAAGTTTCTTAACTTTGAACTTTCTAAAGCAAATGATAAGAGATTATTACCATTAAATGAGCTTGATGAGTTCAGGTTAAATGCTTATGAGAATGCTAGATTATATAAGGAAAAGACAAAGAAGTGGCATGATAGCAAGATCCGGTCAAAAGAATTCGAGCCTGGACAACAGGTATTGCTTTATAATTCTCGTTTAAGATTGTTTCCAGGAAAATTGAAATCTCGATGGTCTGGTCTATTCATTGTACGTGAAGTTTATCCATATGGAACGATTGGAATTTCTCCATTGGATAATCATCGTTCTTTCAAGGTAAATGGATGTCGATTAAAACATTATTATGGAGGCAAGGTGGAAAGACATACTATTTCTATTCCACTAAATTCACATGAGGATTAAAAAGGCTTGATGTGTCAAGCTAAATGACGTTAAATAAAGCGCTAATTGGAAGGCAATCCAAGAAATTTTATGGTCTTAGCTATTCTATAGTAGAATTATTATTCAAGTTTTAGATAATTAAATATAGGTTTTGTTTGAAATTAATTTTTGAATTATTAATTGAAATGTTTTTAAGTTAGCATAGTTAAAATTTGGAAGTTTTAGGTAGAAGTAGGTTATAAAATTAGAAAAAATTGAAAAAGCAAGTTCAGCAACTGGCATTGATCGCGCCAACTATACTGGACAACCACGCTGATCATGCCAGTATGGCGCTGATCGCGTCAACTACACTGGACTGTGGCGCGAGTTGTGGCGCGAGTCGCGTGAAAACTCGCAACTGCCTTTTAAAATTTGAAATAACTGAACCCTAAAGATAACTTCTTATCTTTAACTCAGCAGCCACGAATTGGCAGTTCCATTTAGGGAAGTTCAAACTTTTGAACTGCAAGAAACTGATTCCAAAATAAAACCACCCTAAACCTTCTCATTTTAAAAGCCTATAAATACAAAGCATCACTTGCCTTATTCACACACCATTGCATTAGACTTTTGAGCAAACACATTGGGAAGCTTCATCTTTGTTTCTTGTTGAACACATTGTGATTTTCTTTCAAGTCTTGAGTTTTCAAATGGCCAAGGATAAGGTACACATTCTCTTTCTTAATCTTTGTACTGTTTATTCTTTAATGTTTAAATTAGAAGGCATGCGATTAAGAGTATTAGTGAGATTGATTGATAGACGTTAATGCAAGAATCTTAGGAAAAGTCTGAACAACCAGGTTTTGCAGCCCACGCGACTCGCGTGAGGGCTGGTGCCATCCGCGCCACCTGGAAACTAATGAGTATTCATGATATGCAGCCCACGCGATTCGCGTGAGGATTGGCGCCATCCGCGCTAGCTGCATATCCATGAAATGTTGCGGGATGGTTAAAGGATAGTTCAAATTTTTAAGAATCTTTAATATATGCATGCTGTTTATAGATTAGATTGGTGTCGGAGGTTTAACACAATTGCTAATTTAAACATGAATGAAAATAAAATCTAGGAATGGTTGTTAATTATTTAAAGATTTTTTTTCCACTTATAATGATAAAAGAATGCTTAGTATACCTTCTAAACTTATTAATTCATATAGAACCAAATAAATCTGGGAATTATGATGAAGGATTTATTTGGATATTAATTGTTAAATGCTTGTTCAAAGTATACATGATAATTCTATATGAAGTAATTTCTATTGTTAATCTGAAATAAAGGAATGTTTTAAATATGATTGCAAGCAATCTGGGAATTCATTGAATATAGTTATGAATGTTTTCTGAGTTTCAGGGTAAGCAAGTAGAGAAGGAAAAGAGGAAGGGTGCTGCATCTGGCACCAAGAGAGCAAGAACTACTGAATTCGACGAGTTTAGATTCAGAACAATTGAATGTCAGCAGAGGTATGAGAACTGGTATGCTCCGAAGAAAGTCATTCCGGAGAAGATGATAGATTGGGAATTCTTTCCTGAAGATTCACCAATCTTGGAGGTAATTAACAAGAGGGAGTGGCAGACTTTGGTTAGCTTTCCTGAACCAAGTTCCAGTGCCATTTTAAAAGAGTTCTTGGCCAATGTCAATAGAGAAAATGTAGATAAAGACAGAGTCAGCTGGGTTCGAGGAGTAGAGGTTCCATTTAATCATAACACTATTGAGGAATTTTTAAATACTGCATATTATCCATTTCAAGCTTGTGCCTTCAGGACAAATTTTTAGAAGATGCAGCCTGTTAGCAGCAAAAATATATTCCAAGATGACATGCCTCAGATTGCCGATGAGATAAGAAAAGGTATTACAGGGCTGTATACCACATGGAAGACCAAGTCAGGAATGGACTATGTTCCTGAAAAGTTAAGGAAGCAAGACTTGACTGGAGAGGCAGAATTTTGGCACCAGTTCAACAATCACACCATTATTCCATCAACTAATCTTACAGATGTGAATGTTGAGAGGGCCATCCTTCTACATGTGCTGCTAGGCGATGACAATTTGGATATTGCAAGTATCCTATCTGATAGGATATTGCATATGATACATGATGGTAGCAGTAAGTCTCTTCTTGCTCATTCTTCCCTAATTTCTCAGCTTTGTATGAAAGTAGGTTTAGAGATTCCTGATGAGGAACCCATGAATGTAAAAACTGCATCTGTCATGACACACAAGACATATCTGGCTGCAGTAGAGACTCAGTGGCAAGAACAGTTGATCAGAGCCTCAAAATTATCACCTAAGGAGATTGCTGAGAGGAGTCCGCGTGCGGATATTCCTCAACCTGAAGTTAGAGCAGTGCCACCACCACGAGCATTGTCATCTACTGCTACTGGAAGGCCACGCCATGAATTGATTTATGAGGATTCTCCAAGCTACCAGCAAATTCATTCTGATTTGAGAGCCCAAAGCAGACCTTTGGAGCATGAAAACAGGATGATGGAAGACCTGCTCAGACACTTCTCAATTGAATTCACTCGTTACTAGCCGCATGATCCAGCAATACCACAGGTTTCTCCTGAACCTTCACAGCCATCAGCTGTTGCTGATGATACTATGGAGGATTAGGAGTAACATTACAATTTAAAAAGGACAATCATTTTAATTGCTTTCTGTTAATGGTTTTGTACTTTAATTTTAGTTTGTTTGACACAATTTAGTTTGTTTTATTTTGGGTATGGTTGAAATTGCTTAATTGGGGGTTACCTAAATAATTCTGTTGGATAAATGTGATGCATAATGATGATTTCTCTTTTGCAGAATTCTGTTTTCTCTTGAACAAAATAGTGATTGCTGGGGACAACAATGTTTAAAATCTGGGAATGGGAATGCATTTTGCATTAGTTTGAAAAATCATAGTTGATATTTGATAGAATTTAGAGAATAATATAGTAGTAGAGTTTTTTTTTAGATTACACAGAATTAATTAGAAAATTAAAAAAAAAAAGAAAAGAAATTTGGATGAGATGATGTTAGAGGATAAGTTTAGAAAATTGTTTGATAATAAGTTAGGAATTCTCTTTAGAAATAGATGAATAAAATGTTAAGAGCTGTGAATAAATTCCAGATTATTGAATTGCTAATATAGTGATAAGTGAAATTGATGATGATTGTTTTGGAATGATATATGAGATAGGTAGAGTATAGAATTACATATTACTTGATTAAAATTATTACAGTTTTTGTGATTGAATTACATGATGAAGAAAATAGATGCTTGATAGGAAATCACAAGAACTTAGCTTGATACCATAGCTTGTGAGGATTGAGCCTATACAGTATATTTTTTCAGAGTGACCTCATTGTGAATAATACTCTAGAACTTGACTTGTTTCTCTAAAATAATTGCAGGGTTGATATGATAAAGGCAGTTTATTCTTTTTAAGCTAGAGCCAAAGGACCTTACCTTAATAATAAATTTCCATTGTTAAATCTCTTTGAGCTTAAGCCTTTTCTATTCATTCACCTGAAACTTAAAACTTATCCTTAACCACCTTTAGTAAGATTGGAAGAATGAGAGTTAGAATCAAGTCTACTAGATATGAAAATATAGAAAGATGAATGTTATAGAAAAGGGAAAGAAGAAAGATGTTACCCAAGAAGACAATTCTTGTGTAAAGATGAAGTGTCAGCAGAAAAGAGATGAAAAATCAAGTTATTAAAAAGTCCAGCTGGGGAAGTAACAAGTTTGAAATACCAACTGGAGGATCTAAATCTATTTTCCTCATTCTTTTTAGCACAGTGGTTGAAAAAGGAAAAATAAGAGAAAAGAGAAGATGGAAGAAATAAAGAAACAGGAGGATCACAAGAATAAAGATAGGGAAAAGAATAAGAAAGGTGGATTAGTTAAGTAGACTTGAATAATTCTGACAAGAATCCAATCTCAATACCTAGCTACTATCCAAATTCTTCCTACCTGAAGCCAGGCCAAGTTACAACCTTGAAAAGACCTTTTGATTAACTCTGCATTTATTCATATTTCTTATTTTCAGGAATTTGAGAATATAGTCAAGCTTATGGTAGTATTATAGCTTTGGAGGAATTGAGAGATTATAATTACCCAAAACACTTGAGTGATGAGTGATATCTCCAGTGAGGGGTAATCAAGTTAAGATTCTAAGAGTGATGGAATTGAAGAGTATTCTTGTTATTTTCACATGAAATTCAGTTGCATTTAACAGAATAATTATGAGATTGTGTATGTGATAATATGCTTGACTGTTGAATATGATTTCCATTACAATTAAATTTTATTTTATTGCTAAGGACAGCAATATCTAAATCTGGGAATTATTTGATACGCTGTTAGCATATATAGTTTTTAGGATAGTTTTATTAGGAAAATAGGAAGAATAAAATGAATAAATGTGGGAATAAGTGTAGAATTCATTACTTTTATGTTTATCATTGATTATATTCTATTTTGATGTTTAGGGTCAAGAAAAGCAAGAAAAGAAGCAAAAGAAAGAGTCAACTGAGGCTGGAACTTCACGCTAACCGCGCCAGGTCCACGCCATTCGCGCCAACTACACTGGAGTCTCGCGCCAGTCGCGCCAGATCTCGCGCCAGTCGCGTGAGCGCTACAGGATTTCAGAAATCGCTTAAAGATAACATAAGAATGATGGGTTTTTAGGGTTTTAGAACCTAGGTATAAATAGAACCTAGGTAGGACACATGAGGTATCAATTAGACACTGAAAAACAGAGCAAAGGAGGCAAGATCAAAAGAAAAAGATTCAAGGCCAAGAAGAAGAAAGAAGAACAAGAAGGAGGAAAGATTGAGGGGTTTGTGCCTCTGCATACCTTAGCTTCTTCCTTTTCTCCTTTCTTCACATTGTATTAGGCCAGACATTATTATGTCTGGCTAAATCCGTTGTAATTATGGTTTAGCCAAAAGCCAATGTGAACTCTGTGTTTCTTGAATTGAGTTTAATAAAGTTTCTTATAATTGTTTTACTCTACTTTATTCTTCCATTATTATATATAATTAGACTTGATCAATCTATTAGATTACTTAGGGCTATAATTCGCAATAGGAATATTGGGATTTTAGTTTCTGAACGCAGTAGAGTGACAGTTGCGATATTACCTAGGGATAGGGATAAAGGACTGCAGATTTTGTTATGCTATCTTCATGCTTAATCTAAAGGGAATTACTAAGGAATTAGGATTCTTAACTTATGTTAAAGGGTTAAATGACCAAGGAATCAGGGTTTAGCTATATTAGAAAAGCATAAATCTGAATAATTACATTAAATAGAGTTAAATTATCAATTCAAGTACATAGAGTGAACTGCAGTGATTGTGCTTTGCCATAATTATTCTTAAGTCTTGATCAACATTTAAATTACATTGTTTTAATATTCTGTTATTTACAATCATTAAATTCAAAATACAATCCAATTCTTTCAACAATTTCATTCCTTCTCCAATATTAAGAATTATAAATTACAACTGATATTA
>QARZ01040997.1:228013-238359 GCA_013407115.1 Glycine latifolia
ATGCCTCAATCCTCGTGGAGACGATACTTTCTTATCACTTTATTACTTGGAACGATCAGTGCACTTGCCGTGGTCGCAACAGGTAGCTCTTACAAGTCAACTAAAAATGAGCTCCTCCGAGCTCAACCGAGGCCACTACCCGGTTGCTCATCCGAGATCACAACTCGGTAACACGTACGAGATCACAACTCGGTAACACATTCGAGATCACTTACTCGGACCTCAAAGAAAAGGAAACACAAGCTCTACCGAGCTCTATCGAGATCATAACCTGATCTCTCAAGAAAGGGAATATACGAGCTCAGCCGAGATTACTACCCAATCGCTCTTCCCTTCTTTGTTCGAGTTCCTTTCTATACATAAGTGCTTTTCCACAAAGTGCTATGTATATGCACCACTTACGTGGCGATAACCCGGTCCTGCACTAACCTGGTCTTCCTATCCGTACTAACATACATCATGATCCCAGATTTGAAAAGATGCTATCTACATCCCCTTCATACCCGAGTTCCAATATACGCCCCCTTAGGTGACAACTCGGTCACATGAACCCGATTTTGAAGAGATGCTATCCGCACCCCCTTCTTATCCGAGTTTCAACATACAACCCCTTAAGTGACAACCCGGATTATCACAAGGTCATTATATGCTTCTTCTTCATCTAATGTTGACAAATACAATGCTTCTCAAAAAGAGTTTGATGAGTTCAAAAAAAGTCAAGGTGAACAACATATGGTAGTACTTTCAAAAAATAATTACTTGGTTGATCTCTTGAAAAAGCTTTATAAAGGAAAATGCAATTTGGTTGAAATGCTAAGTGTGCAAAAATATGCTGGAGATACTTCTGGATTGGGTTAAAAACATGGATCAAAACCTTATGGAAAAACCAAGTTTGTGCCTCCAAAATAGAAATATCAAAAAGTTGTTTCAAGACCAAGGTTTAATCACACGACTTATTTTGAAAGAGAATCAAAAACTGTAACTTGTAACTATTGCAAGAAGAAAGGTCACACATCCAATAGATGCTATGCTAGGAGATTCTATGTGCCAAATGGAGAATGCATTTGGGTGCTAAAGAAAAAGAAAATAGTTAACCCCTATGGACCTGATGTGTTGCAAACACATCTTAAATTTAGGATAGTTTTAGGTTATATTTTAGTTAAATACTTAGGAAATTAGTTTAGAATTAATTAAAATTGTTACTTTATTATTTTTAATCCTATTCAATACCAATTGAATGTTTTCAGGCATAAAGAGAAGTTTAAAGAGCAGAAAAAGAAGAAAAGCAAGATTTGAGTCTCGCGCGGATCGCGCCAGATCCGCGCCATCAGCGCCAAGGCCCCTGCAACATTAATTCAGCACGAAGACATCGCGCTACTAGCGTTATTTTCACGCGAACAGTGTGAACTAGTCGAGCCATCCGCGCTAACCGCGCCACGTTCACGGCATCAGCGCCACAGAAGACCAGATCCAGCATTTCAACTCGAACATTCCACGCTGGTAGCGTGGAATGTCACGCTATTAGCGCCAAGCTCTCGAACAAGTAGCGCTAACCGCGCGGGATCGCGCGCAAGTCACGTCGGATTATTCTGTTGCCTTAATTAAATGATTTGTTTTGAATTTTGCTCGAGGAAAGTGCCTTATTACTTGATTTAGCCTTATTTATAAATAGAATCACTCAGAATCACTGGGGGAGGGGCGACTCATCATCACTCATCACTAATTCATCTTCTTTCATCTTTCACTCACCCAACCCTAGAAATCAAGCATCAAGGCCAGAGTTACTGCATAACCATGAATTCCATTACAGCTTTGGTGTATTTGAGGCCTATGGCTGGCTAATTCTTGTATTGTGGAAAGGCCATGAACCTATGAAAGCTTCTCTGTAATTTGACTGGTATTGAATAATATGTTTTAATTGTTTTACTCTATTCTGCATTTCTCTTTTACTCTTACTTGAACTTGATCACTTCAATTAAGAACATAGGGTTAGAATTCGCAATGGGAATGTTGGGGTTCTAATTTCTGAACTGAATTAGGGTAACAGTTGTTCATCACCTAGGAATAGGGATGCGTGGCTGCAGAGCTTATAATAGGATCTTTTGAATGCTTAATCTGATAGAATCCACTAAGGAATTAGTTTTTCGATTCAGGTTAAAGGGTTAATTCACTAAGGAATTAGGGATTAGCTAACTTAGGAAAGGCTTATTTTCTGAACATTTAACAACAGGAACCTCTTATGATGTGTTCTCTACATGCTTAGTTTGACAGAATCGCTAAGGGCTTAGGGTTCTCGATTGAATTAAAGAGTGAAATCGCTAGTTATCTAGGATTTACGACTAAAAGAGAGACTTATCATTTGTGAACGTTAATGTTACATAACCAGTCAAGTGAAGGAGTAGTGATCATAGGGAATTGCGCCTGACCATAATTAAACGTCCATTGGTAACTTCCCTAAATCAATTTACTGCACATTTCTTTAATTCTTGTCTTTTAATTACACAATCAACCAAACCATTCAACAACATTTCTCTGCGTAATTTACTGTTTTTCCTTTCAATCACACTAATTTACTATTGCTGTGAAATTACCCCAATCCCTGTGGAGAACGATACTCACTTACCTAATCTTTATTACTTGGAAACGATCGGTGCACTTGCCGTACCCTTTTATTTCGCAACAGGACCCAACCTCAATTGGGTACCTTCCTTTGTAAATTGATTTGAATTTTGCAGGTATGCCTAAGAGCTAGATCATCATTATGGTATCTTGACAGTGGATGCTCTCGACATATGACCAGTGACATGTCAATGCTCATTAATTTGACTCTTAAAGATGGTGGGTTTGTCACATATGGAGACAACAACAAAGGGAAGATAATTGGAGAAGGAAATATAGGAGACAACTTTAAAACCAAAATCAGAAATGTGCTTTATGTGGAAGGCTTAAAGCATAATCTCCTAAGTATAAGCCAACTTTGTGATAAAGGGTTCAAAGTGTCATTTAATGACAATTGCTACGTGATATATGATGGGCAAAATGGTGAGGTGATTCATATAGGTAAAAGAAAAGGTAATATCTATGTACTCTCCATAGATCATGCATTCTTTCACAACTCTTCTTGCCTAATAAGTAAAATTGATGAATCTTGGCTATGGCATAGAAGGGCAAGTCACATTAACATGCATCATATGAACAAGCTAATTAAAAAGGATTTAGTCATTGGCTTACCCAAACTCAAGTTTGAAAATGACAAATTATGTGATGCTTGTCAAAAGGGGAAACAAACAAAAAATTCTCTTCAAAGTAAAAATGTTGTTTCTACTTCAAGACCCCTTGAATTACTTCACATAGATTTATTTGGTCCTTCTAGAACTATGAGTTTAGGAGGAAATTACTATGGGCTTGTCATTGTTGATGATTACTCTAGGTTCACTTGGACTTTGTTTTTGAAATCCAAAAGTGATGCTTTCAATGCTTTCAGAAAATTGGCCAAACTTGCTCAAAATGAAAAGGGAAGCAAAATTATCTCAATAAGAAGTGATGTTATGCTCTTGGCAAGCGTACCAATTTATCGTTGTAAGTTACAAAATTTATAAAAGATCATCTCCACAAGGACTTAAGTTACTCAGTTAATTTAAATAAAAGTAACAGTTTAATAGTTATGTACAACGAGTATGAGCGAAATTTTATGTGTTTTGTGAAAATAACAGAAAATAACTAAAAATTACAGAAACTAATAAAATGAAATTAATTGAAGAGAACGTAGGATTGGGTTTCATCATTCATACCCTCAGTATTCAATTAATATTACCATGTATAAATCATTTTCCATCATTACTGATGCACACATTAATTCACCTCGAGAATTCTAAGGATATTTACTGAATATCGATCCCTCGCATATGAAGTAAATAACCCAGCATTACAATCATAAATCGCGTGCTATTTGCAATCTAAACGTTATGCTCTATTCCTAGCAACGTAACGTAAATAGTAAAATCATTCAGTTCAAATTCTAAGAGTACTTTCCAGTTAAACTGAGAATCCAATTTCATGAAACTAGTGATCAAGTAGAATCAAGCATTAAGAATAGAATGAAATTACCAATAATAAATAGAAAAGACTTATGCATAAATAAATATTAAAAGAGATACTTAAGGGTAGAAGATTACATCCAATCCTTAAGAGAAGCTAGCCAATCATTGTGGAGAGCACCTCCTTAATGGAAGAATTGATGAAGGGAACCATCATCGCTTCTTTCTGGCAGAGTTTCCACACTAATTTCTCACTTCTCTCACTCTCCCTAAGCTATCCTAAGCTAAAATTACGTTCCTAAGCTTAGAAAATTCGTCCAAGGCGTCCCTTGGTCTTCCAAGCATGCTTCCATCTTCACCTTGGATGCCTATTTATAGGATTTGGTCACCTGCTTAAGCTCACTCGCCCAGGCGAGCAATTTGGCCTTGTTTCACTCGCCTGGGTGAGTTAATACTCTTTCTGGAAGCCTCCACTCCCTGGGCGAGCAAAATACACTAGTTCCACTCGCCTGGGCGAGTTAAAGCCTTAATAATGTTGTGGAGAATTCCAAAATGAACATTTTGAAAAATTCTATGAAGAAAATGGAATTAACCACAATTTTTCAGCTCCAAGAACACCCCAGCAAAATGGTGTTGTGGAGAGGAAAAATAGATCCCTTGAAGAAGGTGCAAGAACTCTTCTTAATGAGACAAATTTGCCTAAACATTTTTGGGCTGATGCTGTAAGTACAGTTTGCTACACTTTGAATAGATTACTAATAAGGCCTATTTTAAAGAAAACTCCTTATGAACTATACAAAGGTAGAAAACCAAACATTTATCATTTAAGAGCATTTGGTTGCAAGTGTTATGTTTTGAATAATGGTAAAGAATCACTTGGAAAATTTGATGCTAAAGTTGATGAAGCCATCTTCCTTGGATATTCATTGCATAGCAAAACATATAGAGTTTTCAATGAAAGAACCTTATGCATGGAAAAATCAGTTCATGTTATTTGTGATGAATCTAAACCCTCTAAAGAGGAAAAGAAGGGTGATATTGATGCAGGTCCTTTGGAGGAGTTCATTCAACTTAATGGATCAATGAATAAAGAAAAGGAAGAACCAATTGCTGAAACAAAACAATCAACACCAGTTCAAGAGCCAAAAGATTGGAGAACTACAAGAGATCTCTCCCTTGACAATATAATTGGTGAAGTTTTAAAGGGAGTATCTACTAGATCATCATTAAGAAATCTGTGCTGTAATATGGCTTTTGTTTCACAAAAAAAACCTAAGAATATTGATCAAGCCTTAATTGATGAACATTGGATGCATGTCATGCATGATGAACTGAATCAATTTAAGAGAAATGAAGTTTGGGAACTTGTTCTTAGACCTTCTTCTCTCAAGCCTATTGGCACTAAATGGGGTTTTAGAAATAAACTTGATGAGAAGGGAATCATAGTCAGAAACAAAGCTAGATTGGTTGCAAAAGGATACAACCAAGAGGAAGGCATTGACTATGAGGAAACCTATGCACCAGTTGCAAGATTGGAAGCCATCAGATTATTACTTGCATATGCATGTTTAATGAATTTTAAACTTTTTCAAATGGATGTTAAAAGTGCTTTCTTAAATGGATATATTGAGGAGGAAATCTATGTGGAGCAACCTCCTGGTTTTGCTGATTTCAAATATCCAAACCATGTTTTCAAACTTAAGAAAGTTCTTTATGGTTTAAAACAAGCTCCAAGATCTTGGTATGAAAGATTAAGCAAATTTCTACTTGAACAAGCTTTTACAAGAGGACATGTTGATAAAACCTTGTTCATCAAAAGGCAAAGCAATGATATCTTATTGGTTCAAGTATATGTTGATTATATACTTTTTGGTTCAACTAATCAATTATTGTGCAAAGAATTTTCTATCTCTATGCAGAATGAGTTTGAAATGTCAATGATGGGAGAATTAACATTCTTTCTTGGACTTCAAGTGAAGCAAATGAAGAATGGGACATTTATAAATCAAACCAAGAATTTCCTTGAAGTGATCAAAAAGATTGAAATGGAGAAAAGCAAAGATGAACTCCAATGGCAACATCAACTTATCTTGATTCAGATGAAAAAGGAAAAAAGGTTGATGAGTCAAAATTCAGGGGAATGATTGGATCTTTGTAGACCAAATATTATGTTGAGTGTGTGTTTGTGTGCAAGATATCAAGCAAATCCCAAAGAATCACACCTAACTGCAGTCAAAAGAATCCTCAAATATCTCAAATCAACACCAAAAGTTGGCCTTTGATATCCTAAAGGTGCATCACTTAATTTAGTTGGATATTCTAATTCTGACTTTGCAGGGTGCAAATTGGATAGAAAAAGCACTAGTGGAACTTGTCACCTACTAGGCAGTTCACTAATCTCATGGCATTGCAAGAAGCAATCTTGCATTGCTTTAACAACAGCTGAAGTTAAATACATCTCTGTTGGAAGTTGTTGTGCTAAAAACCTTTGGTTAAAGCAACAATTGCAAGATTTTGGTGTAGAATTAAAAGAAATACCCCTGTTGTGTGACAATGCAAGTGCCATCAACATTTCCAAGAATCCAATAATGCACTCAAGGACCAAACACATTGAGATAAGACATCATTTCCTTAGAGATCACATCCAAAAGGGTAATATCAAAATTGACTTCATTGACACTCATAATCAATTGGCTGATATCTTCACTAAACCTTTGGCTAGAGATAGATTCTATACTCTTAGAAACATGCTAGGTATCCTTGATGAATCTAACATTTGCTAGCATGCTTGTTATGTGCTTATCTATTTGAAATAGCATCTTACTTGACTAATCATCACATGTGCTTCAAAATTCGAAATTGTGCTGCATAAATATTGTTCATACTGATATTCTTTCTGGAATAATCAATTAAGGCACGTATTAATTGATTAAATGAACTTGAAAACCTGTTAAGAATGAAATTTATGCTTATGTAATCGATTACACAACCAGGATAATCGATTATTCTTCATACAAAATTATTCCAGAAAATGCATTTCACTAGAATAATCGATTAAGCCATCGAATTAATCGACTACACAAGCTTAAAAATCTTTTACAAAAATTTCATTTCACTGGAATAATCAATTAAGCCATCGAATTAATCGATTACACTAGGAGAAAAATCTTTTTAAACATTTCATTTCATTTCTTAAGGTTCAACCCGGTGTCGGGTTATGCCAGGCTCATATACAACTTGTCGGGTTCCTAGATTTAATAACATTGCAATCTATCCAGGCTGGGTTCCAAAACCATCCGGGTTTCAGGGTTCTTATGAACCAGCCGGGTTCCAAAACCCATCCGGGTTCCTAATTTGCTGGTTGTAGTGGTGGTAGTGGAAGGGAGACCGGGCTCCAAGGACTTGCCGGGTTCTAAAAGCCTACCGGTTTCCCGGATTCGTATTAACTGGCCGAGTTCCACTATAATTGATTACCAAGCTTTGTAATCGATTACACTTCATCTTTCTGACTTACATCACTCACTGAATTAATCGATTACATCTTTGAATTAATCGATTACAGTCCTTGCAGACTCACTTTTGCCTATGGATTAATCGATTACATAAGCATATAATCGATTATTCATGGAGTTAATGCAAAATCTGCAAGATTTTCTTGGAATTTGTAACTGCCCAACTGCCACCTAATTCAAAATTTGAATCTTCTGTGCTTTAAAATTAGTGGGTTAATTCAAAATAACTGTTACTTATTTCAAATTTAAACTTTGGAGCCCAAAAATCATCTATAAATACAGCCTATGTTGAAGAAAATAATCACATCATTCTCATCTTCAACCTTAAGCTTTGCTATATTTTTCTTCTTCTTCTGAGTCTAGAAACTCTATCCAGAGAGTCTTTCCTCACATATTCATTATGTCTGCTCCTAAAAGAACCAAAACCTCTAAGAGAAAGAGTGTTGAAACCTCTAACTCTGCAGTGAATAGGTTAGATCATTGGTTTCCTAGTGAGCGTGAGAAAATGACCTACCTGCAGTTCAATGCCACTAAACTCATTTACCCTCCCAAACACCTTGACCTTGACTGGTTTGTTAAACAAGGTTTTCAATTCCCTGCTATGATTGAAACCCAGGGATTGAAAAAGTTTGTTGAGATGAAGGGTACTTTCTACCTTGAGTTAGGTGAAGGTGTTTTACACCTGTTCTAAATTTTCCATGGATGGGACTATCTTGTCTCAAGTCAATGGAGTAGCCATGGAAATCACTCTTGAAGTCTGGGAAGCTGTTGCTAGTATTTCCTTTGATGGTGAAAGGAAATTTGAAGAGGAGGCTGAAGGCTACAATAGGGTGGAGACCTATAGGGGGATGCTTCTTGATCCTCAAATGAGACTAAAGCTTAGGCTAAGTACTGGCCCCATGACCCATGAAGATAGACTTCTTCACTATATCATCACATACATCTTAACACCTAGGTCCACAAATCATGCATATCCTTGAGGAAATCATGCTTAAATCCAAAAGATTGATGAATTATCCTTTTTCATATGTTGTTTTAGTGTCCAGATTCATTGACTACTTCAAAGTAGATGTCTCTAATGAGGTTGTTGATATCACAAACTCCAGCAATAGCCTTATCAAAGAGAAACATCTTACCAAGCTTGGGATGGTCAAGACTCCTTATGGATGGCAAATGGCTAGACAACAACTCCCTACTGCTGGAAATGAAGAGGAAGCTGATGAAGAAACAGAAGATGAAGGCCCTACTCAACCATCTTATAGTCCTTTTGAATCACTTATGATTCAAAAGATGGATGCTTTATTGTCTCTCCACCATGAGCACAGGGCTGAGACTAATTCATCTATGGAAGAGATGAAATCTAGGCTGGAAAACATAGAAGCTAGGCTTGTTCTTGATGATTTTGATAAACTATCTTAGGTTCCTTGTGTTTTCATTTTTGTTTGTCTATTGTTGCTTTATTTTAGTTTCTTTTCTGATCAATGTACTATTTTTCTCTTTCCATTAATGAAATTACAATTTCTTCTTCTCATTGTTTGCATTGCTACCTTTTGTCTTTGATAAGCCAAATAGGGGGAGAAAATTGATCGATATCTAAAGGGAAAATTGATTTGCTTAGTTTTGCAAGTTAATAACTGATGAAGTTATCTAAGTCAGGGGAAGCAAACTTAAATGATCAATGTTTACATAAGCATATCTCTTAACACTTGTTCTTGGCAAAGAGGCTGATTTGAATCCAGGATAACAAGTTCAAGACTTCTATCTTTCATCCCTCAAAGCACTTCAGAAAGTAAACATATGTTCAATCAATATTTGGCATGTTCAAAGCCAAAAAAAGGGAGATTGTTGGATATAGGGGGAGCAACAAGAAGATGAAGCTTGTGCCTTAGAAGAATGTTTTGAGCTTTTCACATGCCTTGAAGATTGTAATTTATATTAAGTGGATGAAAGACCAATCTTTTGATCCTTGCATTGCATGCACATAATCATTAACAAGCTTACATATTTTCATTAAACGTATCAAAGCTATTCATGTTTTTAAAAGAAATCAATAAGTCATGGTTAATGTTTTTGGAAAAATGTAATCTTACTGCTTTAATCGATTACACAACATTTTAATCGATTATTTGCTTCGTTTTAAATCTGGTAAAATCATGATGAACATTTTAATCGATTACATGACTCTTGTAATCGATTACATAGTAAAAACAAAAAGCTTGCCTCACTGCTTTAATCGATTACCAACATTGTAATCGATTACACAAGCTTGCTTCACAATGTACTTCACTGCTTTAATTGATTACAGCTCGGTTTAATAGATTATTCTGTTCATTGTAAAACCCAGAATGAAGCCATGAACAATTTAATCGATTAAAAGACAATTTAATCGATTACAGAAGCCATTTAATCGATTATTTGGCACGTTGTAATCGATTACAGTCTGTTACAATAAGCTGTTATAAATTGAATGAAGGCTTGTTTGTTTTTGTAACTTGAATACTTCGAATTTTCTGAATATACACAAGCCTTCTCAAAGTTAGAAAGTGATTTTCTGGGTTAACTAAGTTCTTGTCCCACTCTTTAATCTTCATGGGTTTTGAATGATTTCTTTGGCAAGAGTTTTCAAAGAAGCTTTGGAGAGCATGTTCTGAAATTCTTTTTTGTAATTCAATTCTGATTGGTAAACCAAATGCATCTACATTCATTGGATCATCAGGTTGTTTCTCTCAATTTTCTCTTATTGTAAATTCGTTTTTGTATTTTTGGTTATTTGAAGCTATTGTAAAGTATTCTTTGA
>QARZ01040999.1:8786-143249 GCA_013407115.1 Glycine latifolia
TTTTTTTTTTTTAATTTTAATTCTAAGGCAAAAAGGCTTTACTCATTCTTAATTGTCTACATGCTTGTTAAGAAAAAGTCATTGCTCTTAAAACATTATCATCCAAGTACTCTTTAAAGAAGATGAAAACTGGGGCAAAATCTCTTGCATGTCAATGTGCATTGATTTTCATGTTCCACTCATGAGAATCATTCAAAGAGGGCAAAAAAAGTTAAGCCAAGGAAATTCTTCTACTCTCCCAAGTCTAAATTGGGGCATTCCTTTTCATTTTTGTTTCATCCTCTGACTTTGTCCCTTAAGTTAACTGGGGCAATTCATGTGTCATTGTATAGTTAGTTCATCCACTAATCCTTCTTCCACAAGTTTAAGCTGGGGCAATCCTTCCCCTATTTGTTTTTATCTTGGGGCATTCACCTTATGTGTCATTCTTACCTCATCCTATCAAGTCCAAACTTAGGGCAATACTTTTCATCTTTGTCTCTCTCAATCTCCACCCTTCAAGCCTAAATTGGGGAAATTAACTTAAATGTCATTCCATCTTTCACTTAGCCACCATCATGCTCATTATTTCTTCCTAAATTGGAGCAACTCATTTATTTCCTCTACATTGAGGCAAATCCAAACTCATAGATTGGAGCAATTCCTTGGTTAGTCTTTGATTTCTTACTATTCATTCCCTTATGAAGTCCAAAATATTTTTTTTCCTAAGACCCATCTGGCATAGTGATGCGTGTTGATTAAATGATGCTTAAAAAAAGAGATGACAAGTTGAAAATGATTCCTCAATTAACATGTTAGACCAAAAAGGGCTTATATGTTTTCAAGTTGATAGAATGAGTGTCAGTTGACAATGATTCCATGAAAAAAAAAAGAGTCAACATAATGAGTTTGTGTGAATTGTATACTTTTGAATATCAGAAGACTTTTTTATAAGTTGTAATAAAATCTTAATTGAATACCAAAAGACTTATTTTTAACATTTAAGTCTATATTTTTTTATAAAAAAGTATTTTAATTTTTTTTAAAATCCTAATTCAGTACATCTCCTTAATCTAATGATTTAACAAATAACTCGAGTAGTTCTACCATAGCTATAACAATATAAGGAATATGTATTCAGTGGAATCACAGACATAGATGCTAGAAAACATCAGTCATACCCACAATTAGGGGTGGAAATAGGCAAGGCCAAGCCAGGCTTTGACAGGTCTGAGCCTGACCCGCATCACTATCACTAAGCCTTTGCCTGACTTGTTACCTATTAAGAATAATTTATTAAGGCCTGAGCCTAGCCTGCATAAAGCTCTGGCCTGGCTTGAAAGCCTGTATACAAAGCCTGATTAAATAAAAATAAATAATTAAAAGTAAAAAATAATATAATAGATATGTTTCTCTTATAAATTATAAATTATCAAATATGATCTTATAAGTTATAGTTTAGATAGATTCATTGTTCAGGCTTAGTGGGATTTTTTTAAGGCCTACAGCCTGACCTTTTTAATTAAAAAGGCTTTTTAAAAAGCTCAAATTTTGTTTTTTAATAAACAAGCCAGGCCAAACCAGGCCTTACTATTCCAGGCCATAGGTCCCTGACAAACTATTTGCCTATTTCCACCCCTACCCACAATCAAATGATACATGTTTGAAATTTCCACAAAATAAAACAATATGATCCATCTTGCTTAGAAGTTCTAATACCAAACTAATAATGTCTAAAACATACCACAAAAAAACAATGCTACCTACCTTGCTTATATGCTCAAACAAACTAGTAAAGAGGGACAACTATGACTATCCAATTTTATCCAGGTGCATTATTTTATTTATTTTTTAAAAATTTATTTTAATAATTTGAAAAAGAAAAAAACACTAGAGGGATATTCAGTTAAAATAAAGTGATTACTAAAAGATAATGATCATACAGCCATAAGCCTGAAAACAAGGAGATCATGAGATAGTGGAATTAGTTGGTTACTTGGAGATCAAGTTGCTCATGGGCTATGAAAGAGATCCACTAGTGAAGAGCAGAGTGAAGAATCCAATCATTATAAGACAACAAATACTTGAAGATGAAAGCTATATATAAAAGAAGCTTTGAAGAAACAAGACATGAATCATCTACGTGAACATATTCTTTCATTCTTTCTTGTAAAGCTTTTTGTAAATCGTTGTATAGATATTAAGCTCTCAGAACACTTTGTATACCTTGATAGAAAAGACTAAAAGTGTCGAGTGATTTATCTGTCTATTAGACGATCACAAATTTAGTCAGTGTGTAAACCTCCAACAAATCTTGTTGGTGTGTTTGGAGCTAGCATTGGCTTGGTAGGACAAAAATTATTGGGATTAAGAAAAGCTTAGGGTGGAGCTTATATGTGTAAGAGACAGAAGTGACAATGAAAAATACTTGTAACTTTGATAAGGTAATGGAAACTTGGTGGGTTCTCAAGAACTAGACATAGTCTCGGGTTTGAGACAAACTAGTATAATTCTTTGTGTGCTTCTCTTTATTGCTTTAACTGAAAAGAGTTTGAATTTGTTTTTAGATCTTATATCTTGTTTTGTTTTATAAAGAAAATTGTCTTTCTCATCGTCTGATAAAGTCTGAATTAAAACTTCTCTAGTATTTTTAAGTTTATCTGCATGAGACGATAAACATGTTTTTAGTGTTAGAAAATGTTTTAAATTACTAAAAAACCATTCATCTCTGCTTCTTGTGTTATTTGCTTCTACAGTTTGGTACCAAAGCTCCGCCTCTAAAGGTTGAGCACTTAACAGTGCATAGAGGAAAATATCTAGATGGCAGATAACCAACGTGAGTTCATCACTGAGGGAGCATCTCTCACAAGGCCATTAGGCTTTGCTAGAAAAGACTACCCCTACTGGAAGGAAAAAAGGAGATATATATCAAGTCCACCCAGTATAGAATCTAGCTTATCATCACCAATGGGGATATTCTATTCTGAAACTTGAAGTTGATTGGACAGATGATGATCTTACCATTATAGAGATCAACACAAAAACCAGTTATACTTTGATATGTATCCTATCCAAAAATGAGTACAACAAGATCTTCGGATTGAGAACTACTAAAGAGATCTGGTACTCATTGAGCATAAACTATGAAGGCACTAAAGATGTCAGACTATGGAAAGTTGCAACTTTGACTAGATATTACCAAAGCTTCACCATAAAGGATGGAGAGTCTGTGAATGACATGTTTGGAAGACTTCAAGTTCTTCTAAACAATTTGGAGGCTCTTGGACAAACTTACTCCATGGCTCAGATAAACTTGAAGGTATTAGACAGATTTCCCAATGTATGAGAACCCAAGACCATAACCATCCAAGAAGCAATAGATCTAAAAAATCTTGCATGCGATGACTTATTGGGCATCTTGAGATCCATGAAGTCTTCAAAATAGGGAGAATTTGCAAAAGAAGAATTTTGTCGCCTTCAAAACTAAAGAGACAAGCTTCAGAAGAGAAGAAAAGAAGAGTTTGTCTAAAGCTTTAAAAGTGCAAATGCAGGAATATGATGGATCAGTCAACTCTGATGGATCCACATATAATGAAGTGGCCCTCATGTCCAAAAAGTTCGAAGAAATGATGAAGAAAAAAGGAAAGATCCAACACTCCTCCAAACGCAAGGATTCAAGATTCAAAAAGAAGAACATGGAGGAAAATAATGAGATCATTTGCTTTGAGTGTAGAAAGCATGGACACATGAAGGATGAATGTCCTTAACTGAAAAAGAAGAGAAATTCGGGGATAAGAAAAAGAAAATCCTGATGGCCACGTGGGATGACTCAGATAGTGAGAAGAGTAACAATTCAGATGATGAACAAGCCAACATCTATCTTATGGCAAATACATACAATAAGATTGAGGTAAAAACTTGATCTAAATCTGATACTTCTTCTTGAGCTTCATCAGACAATGAAGATGATATGCCCTTTTATGTTCTTCTTTAGAATTGTTATATGTTTTCTCTTCAGCGTAAAAAGTTTAAAGAAAAATCAAAGCTTTTGATTTTGAAAACACTAGATTAAAGAAATCAAATGAAGATTTGGAAAAAAAAAATATTTGAAGAGAGTTTGAGTCTGGCCAGTTAGACTGATGGAACTTACACTGTAGAAAAAGTAAAGGAAGAAATAACATGTCTTACTAAAGACTTTGGAAAGTTCAAAGACTCTGATCACTCTTTTGAAATTCCGTTAACATCCCTATGATAAGTCTGGCCTGGTCTTTGAAAAGGGAACAATATCCTCCCAGTCACAGTCATTTCCAAACAAATGTGCCTTCTGTTGTAAATCTAGACACTCCAAGTTTAGATGCATCCATAGGAAAAAGAACTAATATTTGATACTTTCATCCATTTGGATGTGAGTGTTTTATCCTAAACACTAAAGATCAACTTGCTAAGTTTTATTCCAAAGTGGATAAAGGGATTTTTCTTGGCTATTCTGATACATCTAATGTTAGATACAAGGGGAGCTTGAAGAGGATCAAAACAAGGATGAAGCCATTTGTCTTAGTCATATTTTAGCTTTTTACATGCCATTCAATTGAAGGCATGTGTAATTTGTTAAGTTGTCTAAGAGCCTCATCTTATGATTCCTTGCATTGCATAAACATCATCCATTGGCATGCATACATGATTTTAATCAAGTTACATGATTTGTGAAAAAACATAAGGTTTTCATGTTTTCATAAAGACCAATTACTCATGGTTAAGTTTTGAAAAATCACCTTTAGCACTGACTTAATCAATTACCAAAATTGGTAATCTATTACTTAAGCCATGAAGAACTAATTAATCGATTACAAGGTAATGGTAATCGATTACACAACACAAAAACACAGAATAAAGTCTTACTGAGTTAATCGATTACCATCTAATCGTAATCGATTACATTAGCACATCTCTGAAGCTAGACTGACTATGATAATCGATTACATGGTGCTTTAATTGATTACTTTGCTCATATATCTTTTCCAGAAAGTACTAAGAACACTTTAATCGATTAAATAGGATATTAATCGATTACTTGAGTAAAAATGTTCGATTACATGGATGATTTAATCGATTACATTCAGTTGAAACTATAAAAAGCTATTAGGTCTTTTGATTTATACAGAACTTGATACTTTGAAATTTTCATTTACTTTCAAAATCCCTCTGATTCTAAGAGAAGATATACTGAGATTCGAAGCTCTTGTTCCAAAAATCATGATCCTCATGCATTATTGATAAAATTATTTTGAACAAGATTTGAAAAAAGTTGATCTGAAGATTACTTTCTTTCAACCTGATTTCAATTTGGTAAACATATTCACTTTCATTTTGTGGATCATAAGGTTGTATCTCTCCTTTAAACTCCTGCTATAACTCGTTTTACATTCTTACTTGTAAGTTGCTATCTCAAAGAGGTTCTTTAAAGCTTTTCTAAAGTAGGGTTCTCTAGAGGGAAGAGTAGAGAAGGGTTATCTATGTCTTGATCATTAGAAGTCTGAAGGGTGTTTAGATTTCAGTTATTTATCTAGGGTTGATAAAGGGTGATCATTTGTAAGCTTGTAAAGAACAAATTTTGTTATAGTGAAACTCTAGCCAAGGTTTGGTTAGAAGAAACTAGATGTAGCTTCTCTTATTGAGAAGTGAACCAGTATAGTTTTGGTGTTCTCTTATTCTCATTTTGCTGTCTTTATTTGCTAATCTTTTGGTTAATCTTTTCAAGATCAACAAATACTTTTTCAGCTATTGTTGTCTGTGAAGGGCGAGTCTTGATTGATTGAAAGCTTCATTTTCAAAAGGGTGTCCTTGTGATACGATCTTTAATCTGCTGCTAGTTTCAAAGAAATTTTTAATGTCCCTGTTTTAACCAATTCACCCCTCCCCCCCTCTTGGTTAATTGTGTGTGTTCGTATTATTTTTTAATTGGTATCAAGAGCAGGTTCTTGAGTGTTATTTAAGATGACTATCTTTTTTAAAAAGAAAATGAATACCACATAAAGTACCTTCAAGGAGAGTGCCTCCCTCAATCTTCCTCTGATGTTTGAAGGAGAGCATTTCAATTTTTGGAAAAACAGAATGCAAATTTTCATTCAATCAAATGATCCTAGTGCATGGAATGCAATAGAAAAAGGTCATTTGGTTCCTATGAAAACTGTTGGCAATAATATGATTCCCAAAGAGTGGGATGAGATGACAAATGCAGAAAAGAGAGTTGTTCAGTATGATTTTAAAGCTAAGAACATGATTACTTCTGCACTTTCTTTTGACGAATTCTTTAGAACTGTTAGGTGTAAAAGTGCAAAGGAAATGTGGGAGATGTTGGAAGTCACTCATGAAGGAACTAATGAAGTTAGAAGATTAAGGAAGCATGCCTTGATTCATGAGTATGAAATGTTCAAGATGAACACAACAGAAAACATATCTCAGCTCCAAACAAGATTCACTCACATTGTAAATCATCTTCTTGGTCTTGGGAAGATATTTGATGCTGAAGATTTAAACATCAAAATCCTAAAGTGTCTTACAAGACCATGGCAACCAAAGGTGTAACAACCCGGATAACAAGTTATTTAGTGAGGTTTGATGTGTGATTATGTTGCTTGATTACTTGATTTATTTGATAAGTGTTGTTTGTTACTGTTCTACCTTGGTATGTGAGTTTGATGTTGGATGTGTGATAAGTGCCCGATTTTAGAACAATTCAAACTTACAAAACAACACTTATCTTTTGATCTTAGTAAATTTGCTTATAAACTTTCCCTAAACCTAGTCAATTTGAATGTAGTACTTCTGTAAATATTGTTTTTCATATTTTGAAGAGATTAGTCCAATCACGTGTTGTATTTTGATAGATTCCGATGACATCCGAAGCATCAAAGCAAGCAAAAAGGGCATATGGATCAAAACTGGGGGTGTCAGAAGCAACAAGGCCCAGGCCCAAAACCTTTCTTCATCACTAAGCATTTAACTGGCCCAGGCGAGCCTCCACAGGCCAAATGACTCGCCCAAGCGAGCTTCAAGTTCCAAGATAAGGATTAGCTCGCCTGGCCAAACTACTCGCCTGGGCGAGTGAAGCTGGCAGGAGAAGAAAAGCTATAAATAGACAACGATTTTGAGAGGAAAAACATGTCATTCTTCATTCTCTTGCCTCCTTTGTTGTTCCTTAGGCTTAGGAGATTAATTATTAGTAAGTAGGTAGGTTAGGAAAGTGAGAGAAGTGAGGATTAGTGTGGAGACTCTGCCAGAGAGAAGCGGTGATGGGGCCCTTCATCAATTCTTCTCTTGAGGAGGTTCTCTCCATGCTTGGCTAGCTTATCTAAGGATTGGATGTAATCTTCTTATCCCTATGTATCTTTGTTAATCTTTATTTATGCATTAATCTCTTCTATTCCTTGTTGGTAATTTCATTCTGTGCTTAATGCTTAATTCTACTAGATCACTAGTTTCATGAATTAAAATCCTAAGTGAGACTGGAAAGTAATCTTAGGGTTTGAACTGAATGATTTTACTCATTACGTTACGTTGCTAGGAATAGAGCATACCGTTTTGATTGCATAAAGCACGCGATTATAAATCTTAATGCTGGGGTATTTACTTCATATGCAAGGGATCGATATTCAGTAAATATCCTTATGATTCTCAAATGCGAGGGATCGATTTGGGATGGCTTAATGTGTGCATCAATAAGGATACATAATGATTTATGCATGGTAATATTAATTGAATATAGAAGGATATGAATGATGAAACCCAATCCCACTTTCTCACAAGTATATTTCATTTTTGCTAAGTTTAGCTATTTTCCATTACTTTCTTAAACAAATGAAATTCCGCTCATCCTACTTGTACATAACTATTGAACTGTTAAAATTTTATTTGGAGTAACTGAGAAGCTCAAGTCCCTGTGGAGACGATCTTATAAATTTTGTAACTTACAATGACAAATCGGTGCACTTGCCGAGATTTACGTAACAATGTGTAAAGTCAACTTTGCTGGCTGTGGTTGCTGCCCGTACACGCATGGTGGACATGTCCTATCAGCTGTGTTTATAAGTAGTCGTGTGCACAGCGGAAGCCTATTCATCTCTCTCTTCTTTGCGCTTTTCTCTTGCTTTTCTCTGTTCTCTCTCTCAAACTCACCCAGAACCCTCTCGTTCCCAACCCCTTCTTTGTTACCTTCAACCTACGAGAACCACCGTAGCTGCTGCGGAGTCCCGACGCCAAGGAGAACTTTGTGGTCGGAGCAGAAATTAAGAACAAACCGTCGTGAGGCTCGTGGATGAACTCCTAGTTAGGTAAGGGGAGTTTATCGTGTTTAATAACAGCTTTAGATGCCATGGTTTGGGGACCAGGGAGTCCAACCGTGATGATAACTGCATGTCCTTAGTATGTGTGTGTGGTTTTCCAGAAAACCTAGGTCTTTTATGAATGGGATGTGTTATGCCTTAAATCGGTTGAATGTCGTTTTGTGTTTATGTTTGATGTTCTGGGATGAAGAGTTGATGGTGCTCTTGTGGGGAGTAGAGGTTTTTAAGAACTCCCCATGCATGTGTGTGAAGTTGGTATTTTTGATGTTGAAAAGCTTCTAAGACACATGCGGAAGCGTTCGTGAAGGTGATGAGTACCGGGATGGGTTGGTCGTGTTACATAGACATCAACCCCTTGTGTTTTGACATCGGCTACAGGGATGGGTAGGCCGAGTTAAGCGGGTTACGTAGCATGCATGCATGCGGGACGTAACTTAGTCTTTGTTGGCGGACGTTTGTATACCGGGTTCTCTAATTGTGGTCTTTCTTCTAAAACGACCGGGTTCCATACACGTGTCGTCTCTAGAAGACTCATTCTTTCCTTTCCTTAGAAAGATCAGATTCCTTACCCGGGATGGGCTGTTCTCTTAAGAACTGCTAAGTCCAAGCTCCTTCCTTGAGAGTAGCCAGCTTCCTTACTCGGTAGAGCTCGGACCTTTTCTTTGTAAGCTATCGGGTTTCCTTACTCGATAGAGCTCGGACCTTTTCTTTGAAAGCTACCGGGTTTCCTTACTCGGTAGAGCTTAGAACTTTTCCTTGTGAGCTACCGAGCTTCCTTACTCGAACTACCTTGTATATGTTAGTGATAATACACATCCGGGGTCTTACAGGCGCTATCAGTTATAATCGATTACAGCACTTATGTAATCGATTGTGTATAGTGCTGAGTCCGTTCTTGGAATTTTATTGAAACCCAAGGATTCCCCTGACTGATTTGTACCGATCTTGACCGACCTAGTCCGCCTTCATCCGACCTTGTTCAGATTCTTTCTTCAGAGTTGTTATAGCTGAATACCAACCCGGAAACCTCATACTTCACACGATTCACTTGGTTGTATGTGTTAGTGAGTGACGTATGCAATTACGTTGGTAGCATTTGAGCTCGGCCTATGTGATCGCTTGAGAGGATGTATGTGTTTGGATATACATAAATAACCACGGGGGTGTATGACGGGTTACCCTTGCGAAGAAGGATGTGTTCCTAGCCAGGTCATACATTGATGGTGCCATGGTGATATTCTATGTATAGATGTGGGATGTCGGGACTGGGTGGTGAACCTTGCAAGGACCACGACCAGTGCATCAATGGGCCATCGTTTGGGGCTGTATGTTGAGACATAGGGGGTGTATGACGGGTTACCCTTACGAGGAAGGATGTGTTCCTAGCCGGGTCATACCTTAATGGTGCCTATGTAACATACGACTTTTGCATGACGGAAATGGGATAGATGATTGGCTGTAGGGTACGGAGGTACTAGGGGGGCCACGTCTATTGGGAACTCCTTCTGACACCCATTGGCTGATCATCATGGAAGGGTGACTCCTGTGCACGACAGAGTGACCCTCACAAGCTACTGCATCATTGGACCATAGGGATGGCCTATTTCTGGTATGGTACCACATTGCATGTTGAGAACTGAGTCAGGAGCATGCATCATGCTAGATGTTATAAGTTGCCTTATGAAATGTTTGTGTATGTCCGTGCACGTTAATTGCTTGATGGGTGCTTGAATTGTTTGTATTGGTATGGTGATGACCGTGTTGTTTCTTGACCGGGTTGTGTCCCTCTATTGTTGTGTTTATTGTTGTTATTTAATATGATGAACTCACATTTGCTTTGTTGTACCTTGTGGTTTGGTACCTGTGATGATCGCGAACCGGGTTCGTGTGAGCAGACGAGCAGCCATAGGTGCTTGGGAGAGGACCGTGTTGATGTGGAGCCGCCAGGTTTTGCCAGGATGTCAATGGACATGATCCCGGGTAGGAGTTGCATTTTTGCTAGATGCACCTCTTGTTTTTTATGGATGCACTCCTCTTATTTTGCTATTTACACCCCTGACTCTTTTTGCTTCTCCTTTCATTTATAAAATACTTGACGTACATATATTGGGACATGATCTTTTGTACTTGTAATTAAACTATGTCTTATGCATACATATATTTGAAATGTCTTATGAGTCCTTTTATTTTACGTGTATTTTCTATGATGATGGTCGATATGTGCTAGTGAAAAATTTATCATCGTTTTCACAAGTAACAAAAGGGGTGTTTTTCTTTTTAACATGAATCTATATCATGGTTATGAGTTAGTAATTCAGTAGCGACGTGACGGGTCGTTACAAAAGGTGACAACAATAAAGGAATCAAAAGATCTTTCTAAGATGTCCATGGCTGCACTTTTTGGTAAGCTTCTTGAGTATGAATTAGAAATGTCACAACTAACACATGCAGAAGATGCAGATAAGAAACAAAAGAGTGTAGCCTTGAAAGTTGCATCATCATCTAGTGTGGAAAAGGAAGAAGATGAAAGTGATGAACGCTTGAACCTAATAATCAAAGGAATCAGCAAATTCATGAAGAACAAAAAGAACAAGAATTTTTCAAAATTCAACAAAAGAAAGGACAACAACAACAACAACACAAACTTCACCTGCTTCGAATGTGGTAAGCTAGGCCACATTAAATCTGATTGTCCTATATTCTTAAAGAAGAAATTACGTGAAAAGAAGACAAAGAAAGAAGGAAAGCTAAAGAAAGCCTATACAAGATGGGGAAAAAATGACTCAACAACTTCTGAATCATCAAGTAAGAATGACGAAGCTAATGTATGCCTCACTTCTACAATAAGTAAAGATGAAGAATTCTCAAGTGCTGAATCAGAGGTAAATCCTAAATTTGACCAAATTGTTGATGCTTTCCAAGATATGCATGAAGAGGCTCAAAACTTGCAAAATCCAACAATAGGCTAAAAGGAAATCTTAGATGGCATGTCACCAAACTTGCAACAATGCAAACTGAAATTTGTAACTTGAAAGAAGAAAATGAAAAACTTGTTTCAAGCTACAAAATGAATGGATGTGTGTGTGCCTCTTCTTCATCAAATGTAGATAAATGCAATGCTTTACAAAAGGAATTTGATTATTATAAAAAGAGTCAAGGTGAAAAATATATGTTATTGCTTTTAGAAAATTCTTACTTAGTTGATCTTTTGAAAAGACTCTATAGAGGAAAATGCAGTTTAAAATCAAATGCTAAGTGTACAAAAGTATGCAGGAGATTATTCTGGTTTAGGTTACAAACATGGAGCAAAACCTTTTGGAAAAACAAAGTTTGTACCACCAAAATAGAAGAATCAAAGAGGCTTTTCAAAAACTAAGTATCATCAATTGACTCATTTTGAAAAAGCATCAAAATTTGTAACTTGCAATTACTGCATGAAGAAAGGTCATACATCTCATAGGTGCTATGCTAGAAGATTCTATGTGCCTAATGGAGATTGTATTTGGGTTCCAAAGAAAAAGAGAAAAATAACTAACCCCTATGGACTTAACCTAAATTGGGTACCTTTCTTTGTCACTTAATTTGAATGTTGCAGGTGTTTCTTAGAGCAAAATCATCATTATGGTACCTTGATAGCGGATGCTCTAGACACATGACAAATGACATATCCATGCTTACAAATGTTACTCTAAAAGATGGAGGATTTGTCACTTATGGTGATAACAACAAAGGGAAGATAATTGAAGAAGGAAACATAGGAAATAGCTGCAAAACAATGATAAAAAAATGTTCTCTATATGGAAGGTTTGAAGCACAATCTCCTAAGCATAAGTCAACTATGTGATAAAGGATTCAAAATTTCCTTCAATAACAATTGTTGTTTTAATATGTGATGGTCAATCTGGTGAGGTTATCCATATAGGTAAAAGCAAAGGTAATATCTACTTACTCTCTATAGAAACTGCACTCATTCATAACACTAATTTTCTAGTAAGTAAAGTTGATGAATCTTGGCTATAGCATAGGAGGGCAAGTCACATTAACATGCATCACATGAACAAGCTTATAAGAAAAGACTTAGTCATTGGCTTACCTAAACTAAAATTTGAAAAGGACAAATTATGTGATGCTTGTCAAAAGGGGAAACAAACCAAGATTTCTTTTCAAAATAAAAATGTTGTTTCCATTTCAAGATGCTTCATATGGATTTATTTGGTCCTTCTAGAACTATAAGCTTAGGAGGTAATTTCTATGGGCTTGTAATTATTGATGATTATTCTAGATTCACATGGACTTTGTTTATAAGATCCAAGAGTGATGCTTTCATGGCATTTAGAAAATTAGCCAAGCTCATTCAAAATGAAAAAGGATGCAAAATTATCTCAATAAGAAGTGATCATGGTGGTGAATTCCAAAATGGGTACTTTGAAAAGTTTTGTGAAGAAAATGGAATCAACCACAATTTTTCAACTCCAAAAACACCTCAGCAAAATGGTGTTGTGGAGAGGAAAAATAGATCCCTTGAAGAAGGAGCTAGAACTCTTCTTAATGAGACAAATTTGTCTAACCATTTTTGGGTTGATGCTATAAGTACGGTTTGCTACACTTTGAATAGATTACTAATAAGGCCTATTTTGAAGAAAACTCCTTATAAACTATACAGAGGTAGAAAACCAAACATTTCTCCCTTAAGAGCATTTGGCTGCAACTGTTTTAAATAATGGTAAGGAATCTCTTGGTAAGTTTGATGCTAAGGCTGATGAAACCATCTTTCTTGGATACTCATTACAAAGCATATAATATAGAGTCTTTAATAAGAGAACCTTATGCATGGAAGAATCAGTTCATGTTATTTGTGATGAATCTAACTCCTCTAAAGAGGAAAAGAAGTGTGAAAATGATGCAGGCCCTATAGAAAAGAATATACAATTAAATGGATCAAATGAAAAGGAAAAGGAAGAACCAATGGCAAAAATGGAACAATCAACACCTATCCAAAAGCCTAAAAAGATTGGAGAACTACAAGAGGTCTCTCCCTTGAAAACATAATTGGTGAAGTCACTAAGGGAGTATCTACTGGATCTTCACTAAGAAATCTCTGCTGTGATATGGCTTTTATTTCACAAATTGAAGAGCATTGACCAAGCTTTACTTGATGAACATTGGATGCTTGCCATGCATGATGAACTGAATTAGTTCAAGAGAAATGAAGTTTGGGAACTTGTTCCTAGACCTTCTTCTCACAAACTTATTGGCACCAAGTGGGTTTTTAGGAACAAACTTGATGAGAGTGGAATCATAGTCAAAAATCAAGATAGATTGGTTGCAAAAGGTTACAACCAAGAGGAAGGCGTAGACTGTGAAGAGACCTATGCTCCAGGAGCAAGGTTAGAGGCCATTAGATTGAGGAGTAAATCTATGTTAATCAACCTTCTGGTTTTGCTTATTACAAATATCCAAACAATGTTTTTAAACTATAGAAAACTATTTATGGATTGAAACAAGCTCCTAGGTCTTGGTATGAAAGATTGAGTAACTTCTTGCTTAGCCAATCTTTCAATAGAGGACAAGTTGACAAAACCTTGTTCATCAAGAAGCATGGCAATGATATCTTATTGGTTCACGTATATATTGATGATATAATATTTGGTTCTACTAATCATTCTTTGTACAAAGAATTTTCTATCTCTATGAAGAATGAGTTTGAAATGTCTATGATGGGAGAATTGACATTCTTTCTTGGACTTCAAGTGAAGCATATGAAGAATGGAACATTTCTTAGCCAAAGTAAATATTGCCTTGAAGTGATCAAAAAGTTTGACATGGAGAAGAGAAATGAAACAACTCCTATGGCAATCTCAACTTACCTTGATTCAGATGAAAAAGGCAAGAGGGTTGATGAGTCAAAGTATAGAGGGATGATTGGATCTTTATTGTACTGGACTGCAAGTAGACTAGATATAATGATGAGTGTGTGCTTGTGTGCAAGATATCAAGCAAATCCAAAGGAGTCACACCTCATAGTAGTCAGGAGAATCATCAAATATCTCAAATTAATTCCAAGAGTTGGTCTTTGGTATCCCAAAGGTGCATCACTGAATTTAATTGGTTACCCAGATTCTGATTGTGCAAGTTGCAAACTTGATAGGAAAAGCACTAGCGAAACATGCCACTTGTTGGGAAGCTCACTAATCTCATGGCATTGTAAGAAGCAATCATGTGTTGCTCTTTCAACAACAGAAGTTGAATACATAGCAACTTGAAGTTGTTGTGGACAAAGTTTGTGGCTTAAGCAACAACTCCAAGATTTTGGTGTGGAGATGAATGAAATTCCCTTGCTGTGTGACAACACAAGTGTAATAAACCTATCAAAGAATCCAATCATGCACTCAAGGACAAAACACATAGAGATCAAACATCATTTTCTCAGGGATCACATCCAAAAGGGTGACATCAAAATTGAGTTTATTGATACTAACAATCAATTGGCTGATATCTTTACCAAACCCTTATCTAGAGATAGATTCTATGATCTTAGAAACATGCTAGGTATCCTTGATGAGTCCAATATATGCTAGCATGCTTATTATATACCTTACTACATGATTTTTCACTTAAACTTGGTCATGCATCAAATATGATTGAAATTAGAAATCCTATTGAAATACTGTTCAATCTGCATAATTCACTGGAGTAATCGATTACTATGTTGAATAATTGATTATTTGAAGTTTAGAGACAAATTTAGAGCCAAAATTTGACTGAAGTAATCGATTACAGTGCAAATTAATCGATTACTTGGTACTATTAGGGCACTTCAAAATGAAACATCATAGGAGTAATCGATTACTTAACGAATTAATCGATTACTTGATGTTTTAAAGGAATCCAAAAACATAAACTCCCTGGAGTAATCAATTACACTACGTTTTAATCGATTACTTAATAGTTGTGAGCTGAATTTGTTTACAAATCTCTCAAGAGTAATCGATTACACCTCGTATTAATTGATTATGCTCTATTTCAGAGTTTGACTTCGCCTTAAAATAATCGATTACCAAGCTTATGTAATCGATTATCTATGGCGTTTCTGCAAAAAGCTGCAATTTTGAAAAATCTAAACTAACAATCTTATCTCTAATTTCAAATTTCAAACTGGTTTTTGAGCAATAAATCCTCTTTAAACTCAAAATAGTTGTTGCTAAGATTTGAAATTCAAAATTAACCTTTAAAGAACTCTATAAATACAAGCTTTCAAAGGGTGAAACCTCACACCTGAAAAACCTCTCTCTCCTCTGCAAACTATGAAATTTTTCTATGCTCTGCCTCTCTTTCTTATAACCCAAACCTCTGCCTATTCATTCTTTAACCTAAACACACCATGTATGCCCCTAAAAGAACTAAAACCAGCAAAAGGAAGGTTGGCGAATCATCAAATGTTGTGGTGAACAGGCTTAATTCCTGGTTCACTAATGATGTTGAAAGGAAAAATTATATGCAGTTCAATGCCACCAAGTTAGTCTATCCCCTAAGTACCTTGACCTTGATTGGTTCATTAATGAGGTATTCCAATTCCCTGCTATGCTAGAAGCTCAAGGACTGAAGAAGTTCCTTGAGATGAAGGGTACCTTCTACCCTGAGTTGGTCAAAGTGTTCTACACTTGTGCCAAGGATAGCTGAATGGTACTCTCTATTCCCAAGTGAATGGAGTTGTCATGGAGATCAATGCAGAAGTATGGAATGATGTTGCTGGAATTTCCTATGAAGGAGTTAGGAAATTTGATGAAGAAATAGGTGGATACAATAAAATTGACACGTACAGAGGTATGCTGCAAGACCCTCAAATCAGGCTAAAACTCAGACTAGGAACTGGAAGCATGACTGGTGAAGATAGACTTCTTCACTACATTATCACCTACATCCTCACACCTAGGTCAACCAACCATGCTCAAGTAACTGATGATGACCTTCAATTGGTGTATGGGATGAAAATAGCAACTCAAATGAACTGGATTCTCATCATTGTGGAGACAATGCTGAAATCCAAAAGGTTAAACAATTATCAATTCCTCTATGTTGTTTTAGTCTCTAGATTTATTGACTATTTTGGGGTTGATGTGTCCAATGAGATTGTGGATAGTACCACCAACAGCCTCATCACTATGAAGCATCTCAACAAGCTAGGCTTGATAAAGACACTTAATGGGTAGCTGATGGCTGGAGAACAAGCTCCACAAGAAGGTGCTAAAGAAGGTGAAGGAATTAAAGAGGAAGAGGATGTTGAAGCTCATCCTGCTCAACAACAATGGACCTCTTTTGAATCTCTAATGATTCAAAACATGGATGCAATTCAAGCTATGCATCATGAGCTTAGAGCTGAAACAAATTCCTCTATGGAAGAAATTACCACTAGGCTAGAAAACATTTGAGTCTAGGATGACTCTCAAAGATTTTGACAATCTCTAGTTTAGTCGATGTAATTTCATGCTTTAGGTTGTGGTGTTTCTTTTTTTTTTATCTGATTGTCTTGCTACTTTATGGATTTTAAATTTTCTTGTACTGCATTTTATGATTAATGAATAAAACTCTATTTCTTGTTTACATCTTCCTTGCTTATCTTGTTCTAACTAGTATATTTTGTCTTTGATAAACCAAAAAGGGGAGAAAAATGAACATATATAGAAACATTTTTTTATGATGTGCAAGTACAAATTTAATTACTTATTGCTCTTATTTGGACTTAATGTAAAATTATCTAAGATAGGGGGAGCAATATAATGAATGTACACTGTTTATGCAAAGCACACTTGACACTTGCTCTTGGCAAGAAGCTAATCTGATTTCAGGTTATCAAGTATAAAGCTCCTAGCATTCATCCCTCAAAAGCACATGAAGGCTAATAATGTTGAATTGAAGTTTGGCATGATCAAAGCCAAAAAGGGAGAGATTGTTAGATACAGGGGGAGCTTGAAGATGATCAAGACAAGGATGAAGTCATTTGTCTTAGTCATATTTTAGCTTTTTACATGTCATTCAATTGAAGGCATATGTAATTTGTTAATTTGTCTAAGAGCCTCATCTTATGATCCCTTGCATTGCAAAAACATCATCCATTTGCATGCATACATGATTTTAATCAAGTCACATGATTTTTGAAAAAGCATAAGGTTTTCATGTTCGCATAAAGACCAATTACTCTTGGTAAAGTTTTGAAAAATCACCTTTAGCACTGACTTAATCGATTACCAGAATTGGCAATCTATTACTTAAGCCATGAAGAACTAATTAATCGATTACAAGGTAATGGTAATCGATTACACAACACAAAATAAGTCTTACTGAGTTAATCGATTACCATCTAATCGTAATCGATTACATTAGCACATCTCTGAAGCTAGAATGACTGTGATAATCGATTACATGGCACTTTAATTGATTACTTTGCTCATATATCTTTTCCAGAAAGAACTAAGAACACTTTGATCGATTAAATAGGATATTAATCGATTACTTAAGTAAAAATAATCGATTACATTCAATTGAAACAAAACTTGATACTTTGAAATTTTCATTTACTTTCAAAAGCCCACTGATTCTAAGAAAAGATATACTGAGATTCAAAGCTCTTGTTCCAAAAAATCAAGATCCTCATGCATCATTGAAAAAATTGTTTTGAACAAGATTTGAAAAGAGTTTTCTTGGAGAGTTGATATGAAGATTACTTTCTTTCAACCTAATTTTAGTTTGATAAACTCATTCAATTTTATTCTGTGGATCATAAGGTTGTATCTCTCCTTTAAACTCCTGATGTAACTCATTTTACATTCTTACTTGTAAGTTGCTATCTCAAAGAGGTTTCTTTAAAGCTTTTCTAGAGTAGGGTTCTCTAGAGGGAAGAGTAGAGAAGGGTTATCTATGTCTTGATCATTAGAAGTCTGAAGGGTGTTTAGATTTTAGTTATTTATCTAGGGTTGATAAATGGTGATCATTTGTAAGCTTGTAAAAAATAGATTTTGTTATAGTGGAACTCTAGTTAAGGTTTGGTTAGAAGAAATTGGATGTAGCTTCTCTTATTGAGGAGTGAACTAGTATAGTTTTGGTGTTCTCTTATTCTCATCTTGCTGTCTTTATTTGCTAATCTTTTGGTTAATCTTTTCAAGATCAACAAATAACTTTTCAGCTATTGGTTTTTGTGAAGGGTGAGTCTTGATTGATTGAAAGCTTCATTTTCAAAAGGGTGTCCTTGTGATACGATCTTTAATCCACTGCTAGTTTCAAAGAAATTTTTAAAGAACCTGTTTTAACCAATTCAACCCCCTCTTGGTTAATTGTGTGTGTTCATATTATTTTTCATCTAAAGTATATAAGGTTTTTAACACTAGAATTTTAGTTGTAGAAGAACCCATCCTTGTTAAATTCAATGTTGGACTAACGTTTAATAAGAAGTTATCAGATCTTGAGGATGACTTCGCAAATGTGCATATAGGATCTTTTGTAACTCCTAAGGAAATAAAGATCAAGAGTCTGATGAAATTCTTCCTTAGACTGAAGGATCCTCAGAACATAAGCCACAAAAGAAGGACTAGAGGTTTTTCCACCATCATCTACAAGATCAAGTCATTGGAGATCATAATGAAAGAGTTGAGACCGTATCATCATTGAAAGATGTTGCTTTATGTGCTCTTGTGTCTGACATAGAAACCAAGACCATAGAATAATCTCTTACATATGATGATTATTGGATCATTGCTTTGGAAGAAGAAGGTATTGATTTCACTAAAACCTTTGCTCTTGTTGCTAGACTTAAAGCTATAAGAATCAAGCTTGCCTTTGTTTCTCATAAAAACATAATGCTCATTCAAATGGATGTCAAAAATTCTTTTTAAAATGGCTTTATTGAAGAAGAAGTGTGTTAGACAACCTCCTAGCTTTGAAGATCAGTACACTTCTAGACCATGTTTTCAAACTTCAAAAGGCTCTGTATGGTTTAAAATAGGCTCCTCATGCTTGGTATGACCTAATGAATATCTGTGCAAGGATTTCTCTGATCTTATGAAGAGTGAGTTTGAAATGAGCATGATGGAAGAACTTAAGTTCTTTATAGGGCTTTAGATCAAGCAAGATAACAAAGTTATCTACATCCACCAACAAAAATACACTAAGGAACTTCTGAAAAAGTTTAAAATGGAAGATGCTAAGCTTATGAAAACTCTTATGCATGCTTCCATTCCTCCAAGCAAAGATGAATTGGGGAAACCATTAGAACAGATGATCTACAAAGGTAAGATTGGCTCCCTTTTGTATCTGACCTCTAGTATACATGATATTATGCATAGTGTATGTTTGTGTGCTAGATTTCAATTTGGTCCTCGAGAATCACATCTAAAAGCTGTGAAAAGGATCTTATGTTATCTAGTAGGTACCACTAACCAATGTCTATTTTATAAGAAAAATCAAGATTTCAGGTTAGTAGGTTACTGTAATGTAGACTATATAAGAGACAAAGTAGAAAGGAAGAGCACAAGTGAAGGATGTCATTATATTGGACCTTGTTTGATATCTTGGGAAAGCAAGAAACAGAGCTCTATACTCTATCTACAGTTGAAGTTGAATATGTGTCTGCTAGAAGCTACTGCTCACAATTGTTATGGGTAAAGTATCAGCTAGAAGATTAATCTAGTATTGAAAATAATATACCAATATATGGTGATAACACTAGTTAATCAACCTATCTAAAAATCCCATACATCATTCAAAGGCTAAGCATATTGAGATAAGATATCATTTCATTTGTGATTATGTGCAATAAGGTGTTTTTGATATAAAGTTTGTAGACACACACCATCAATAGGCTGATATCTTCACTAAGCCTTTGTTTGAAGAATGCTTCTTTTGTATTAGGGAACATTTAAATATGATTAGCTGATTAGATTAATGAAATTTTTGTTGAGATGATAATATCATCTTACTCTCTTATTTGTTGGGACTAATGTTTGCTGAAGTGTACAGATAAAAGGGGAAATGTGTTCACAAAGACAAAAATGTTTAAGTTTTTATTGAGAAATGTGCTTCATCATTTTTTCCATGATTGAAAAACAGTTTTCGAAATACATTTAATGAGATTTGAGTCATTACATAAATCTGTCTCTTTTCTTCTTTTTAAAAAACTATAAAAGGAAAACGCTGACACTTGGAGAAGTTCCTAAAATTTTTGAATTCTTAAAAATCTTTGTGCTTGTGCAAAGTCATCGTCTGAGAACACAGACTTCAAAAAACTTATTTGTTCTCTTTCTTTTCAAAACTCTTTATGAACAATGGCACCTCCAAGGAAGAATGAGTTTGTTGGCATCCCTACCATCAACAACATTGAAGATGCAACTCAAACTTTTCCTAAGGATTGGTTATCCCTGGGAAGTGGATAAACTTCCAAAGCTCAAAGGAGGACGGTTTTGATGTAAAGGGACTCTTTGACAAGGTTGGTTGGACATCTTTTATGGAGAAGTTCAGCACCTGACATTATGGCCTCTCTGCCCTCTTTTGGGGAACTGCCAAGCAAGATGGAGTCAGCATTAAGGGAACTGTTGTTGGAACTCAAGTGGTGATCTCTCTAACAACCAATGTTGCTATGTCTAGATGTGATCTGGATGGTTAGACCATGAGCAAAAACTGGGACAATGAGATAACCCGAGAGACTATAGACAAGTTTCTCTATGGAATGCCTGGGCCAGACAGAGGTGAGAAAAAGGCTCTCAACACCTTCTTAAGAACAAAAGTAAGAACAAAAAACCTGACTTGCATATGTAGGATGATCTACAAGATGCTCTTCAAGATAGTCATGCCTAGAGTAGGATAAAATGACTATGTTAGTGATAGAGACCACTTCTTCCTCTACAAGATCATGGTAGGTGAGAAGGTGAATCTTCCTGAGATCATCTTCTTTACTAAATGTAGGCATTCAAGGATATGTTCAACCCCAAGGTGAAGAAGAATCTTATTCCTTATGGAATGCTCTTTACCTAGATTCTAAGGCTAGCTAGAGTGGAGGTTTATACTTTCTTAAGAAAAACAAACTTGACCTACATGTGTAGGATGATCCATAACGTGCTCTTCAACATAGTCATGCCTAGAGTATGATCAAGGGACTTTGTTAGTGACAAATATCACTTATGCATCTACAAGATCATGGTAGGTGAGAAGGTGAATTTTCCTGAGATCATCTTCTTTTACTGGATGCAAGCATCCAAGGATAGGTTTAACCCCTAGGTGAAAAAGAATCCTATTCATGTTGGAATGCTCTTCACCTAGAATCTTGCACACCAGGTTCTCACTGTAATTTTATACATCACTGGATGACAATCCACTTTTAATCACTGGACGATCACAAATTTAGTTAGTGTGCAAACCTCCAACAAATATTGTTGGTTTGTTTAGAGCTACTAGTGACTTGGTAGGACAAAGAATAATGGGTTTAAGATAAGCTTGGGGTAGAGCTTGCACGTGTAAGAGTCAGAAGTGACAGTGAAAATACTTGTAACTTTGATAAATTAGTGAAAACTTGGTGGGTTGCCAAGAACTATACATAGTCTTGGGTTTGAGAGGAACTAGTATAATTTTCTCTGTGTTTCTCTCTAGTGCTTTAACTAACAAAGGGTTTTAGTTTGTTTTTAGATATTATATTTTTTTTATTTTGCAAAGAAAATGTCTTTCTCGTCTAATAAAGTTTGAATCAAAACTTCTCTAAGTATTTTTAAGTTTATTTGCATCAACTGATAAGCATGTTTAATTTATATAATGTTTTCTTGTTTTAAATTGCTAAAAACATAACCCCTTTCTTGTTTTATTTGCTTAAACACTTTGTAAAGGGTACTCAAGGAACTTGTTTCTATGATTCCCTTCCATTTGATTATATAATGTTTTCTTTTCTTTTTTTGCCATTGATTCATTATTATGTTAGTGTAGTAGATTACATTTGTTAACTTTTTGTTTTCTTTTCATTTATTTAATGTGTCAATCATTTTCCATTTATTGCTTTTGTATGTACATGTCTTGTTGGCTCATTCATTTGCTCAGGTTTTAATAAAATAAGGAGGTGATTTTAGTTCTTAGTTTGATTATAAAATAATAAAAGAAGGTACTTCACTCAGTGTTTTATTGGTTTGGTGTTTGTGTATGTATCGTGGTGTATTATCTTTTTGTATATATAATGATTGATTTCTTTCTTCTTCTTCTTTTTAATTATTTAATCAAAGAAAAACCTCATGGCATTAGTTCTAGGGCCAAGTATGTTGCGGTTAGGAGAGCAAAATGGATTTTGTTAGAAACTTTTATCATTTGGATGGCTAATGTGATAAAAATGTTTTGTTTTAAAATGTGGTTAAAATTATTGAAAAGAAAAGAAAGAAAAGAAAAAGGAAACAAAAATCCTTGTTGAAAAATTCTATAAAGTTGGGTGATTAGAAAAGTTGATATAAAAAGCATGGATATCTTGGTAGAAAAGGAAATAAATAGGAAAGTGATGATAGCATGTTTATCTTTGTTTGCTCTCCTATTCTTGGGGTAACTTTGAATATCCAGAAAAACCAAGATTTCTTTCAAATTCAGGCCCAACCCTAAAAGTCCTAATGATCCATGATAAATATGTATTTTAACTTGATGGGAAATGAACTACAAAATTGATCTATGACATATCAGTGTTGGAATTGAGAAGAAACATTTACCTGTGGGAGAATTAAACACCTATGAGAGGTTTTCCTTTGTTTGAAACAATCAGGTGTTTCTTCTGATGTTCTTTAGAAATGAAATGTGAATTGATCTTAATCTCATTTGGTTTTATGAATTTCATCCTCTGTGTTTTCAATTCTCAAGGTTGACTATTTGAAAATGTGTTCTGATCACTATGGAAAGTTGATTCTTTGCAAAGCATGTTCATATCATATTAAAAGCTTCTTCTATTCTCATAGTGTTATGCTACTTTGCTTGAGGACAAGCAAGATTCTAGGTTAGGGGGAGTGATAAGTGGCATATTTTAGTTAAATACAGGTTACAATGTTGGCACTTACCTTTTTTACTTCAGTAAATTTGTTTGTAAACTTGCCCTAAACCTAGTTGATTTGTATTTAGTACTTATATAAAGGTTTTTTTTCATTTTGGAAGATTAGTCCAATCATATTTTGTATTTTGATAGGTTCTGATGGTATCCGAAGCATCCAAGCAAGCAAAGCAAGTGAAAAGGGCATAAAAATCAAATTTGGGAGGTGTCAGAAGCAAAATGGCCCAGAACTCGTCTAGGCCCATGACCTTTCTTCACCATTAAGGCTTTAACTTGCCCAGGCGAGTGGAACTAGTGTATTTTTCTTGCCCAGGCGAGTGGAGGCTTCTAGAAAGATGTATTAACTAGCCCAGGCGAGTGAAACAAGGCCAAATTGCTCGCCTGGGTGAGTGAGCTTAAGCAGGTAACCAAATCCTATAAATAGGCATGCAAGGTGAAGATGGAAGGATGCTTGGAAGGCCAAGGGATGCCTTGGACGAATTTTCTAAGCTTAGGAACGTAATTTTAGCTTAGGATAGGTTAGGGAGAGTGAGATAAGTGAGGAATTAGTGTGGAAACTCTGCCGGAAAGAAGCGGTGATGGTTCCCTTCATCAATTCTTCCATTAAGGAGGTGCTCTCCACAATGATTGGTTGGCTTCTCTTAAGGATTAGATGTAATCTTCTACCCTTAAGTATCTCTTTTAATATTTATTTATGCATAAGTCTTTTCTATTTATTATTGGTAATTTCATCATGTTCTTAATGCTTGATTCTACTTGATTGCTAGTTTCATGAAAGTGGACTCTAAGTTTAACTGGAAAGTACTCTTAGAATTTGAACTGAATGATTTTACTCTTTACGTTGTGTTGCTAGGGATAGAGCATGACGTTTAGATTGCAAATAGCACGCGATTATGATTGTAATGCTGGGTTATTTACTTCGTATGCGAGGGATCGATATTCGGTAAATATCTTTAGAATTCTTGATTGCGAGGGATCGATTCGGGGTGAATTAATGTGTGCATCAATAATAATAGAAAATGATTTATACATGGTAATATTAATTGGATACTGAGGGTATGAATGATGAAACCCAATCCTACGTTTTCTTCAATTAATTTTATTTTATTAGTTTCCATACTTTTTAGTTATTTTTCGTTATTTCCGTAAAACCATCAAAACTTCGACCATACTCATTGTACATAACTATTAAACTGTTAAGTTTTATTTGGAAAAACTGAGTAGCTCAAGTCCCTGTGGAGACAAACTTTTATAAATTTTGTAACTTACAACGACAATTGGTACGCTTGCCAAGAGTCTAACAGGTGCCTTATAAAGGACGGACACAGGCATTGGGGGTCTTTATTGCCAAATTTGATGATCTAGGCCACTTTTGGATTTTTTTTTCTATTTTCATGATTTTTAAAAATCACTAAAAAATTACAAAAATAAAAAATGATTTTTAGACATTTATTGTAGTGTTTTTGAATTTTTTTTTAAATTGTTTGGGGCAATGTCCCATTTTCTATACCATTTCAGCAAATATTGTGAATAAGAGTTGTTGTCTATTATTTCCGTCATTCCTATCACTAATGAGCTAAACTGTGTATGACTAGGTCCAAATCAGGTGACTTGCATCCATATGATCCTGAGATAGATAGGACATTTCATAGGTTGAGCAAAAGTAATAGGAGTGTAATTTTACATTATAGTGTAGTTTTGGATAGTAGTTTAGTGTATACTAATTCTATTTTTGAGCATTCCATATCTAAACATTCTGTTTCTGAACATTCTGAGTCTTAAATTAGTACTAATACTATGGATGATAACAATTGAACTCTTAAGGAATTGGCTTCACCTGATGTTGTCTATCAACCTTGGTGTATTCAATAACCTTAAACAGAGTTTAGTTATGAGCTTGTCTGAACTAATCCATTTGCTTCCAAAGTTTCATGGTCTTGCAGGTGAAGATCCACATAAGAATCTTAAGGAGTTTCATATAGTGTGTTCCACCATGCGACCGCATGACATTCATAAGGACTATATGAAGATGAAAACATTTCCATTATCTCTGGATGGTGTGGCTAAGGACTAGTTATACCTTCAACCAAATCCTACCAACACTTGGACAAATATGAAGAGAATATTTTATAAAAATTCTTCCCTGCATCCAAAACAACATCCATTCGAAAAGAAATTTGTAGTATAAGATAGCTACCTGAAGAGACATTATGAGTATTGGGCAAGATTCAACAAGTTGTGTGCTACTTGTCCTCACCATCAAATCAGTGAACAATTAATGATCTAGTATTTTTATGAAGGATTGATGCTAATGGTTAGGAGTATGATAGATGCAGCCAGTGGAGGCGCTTTAATGGACAAGACTCATCTTGCTACAAGACAATTGATTTCTAACATGGCAGCCAATTATCAACAATTTGGTACTAGAGTTGTTGCACCATCCAAGGCTGTTGCAAATGAAGTTTTTGTTTATATGGTTGTTGATAACCAGAGGCTGGAGAATAAAATGACAAAATTAACATCCATTGTGAGACAGCTTGTCATTGGTCAACAACAAAATGCGATGGCAGCTAATCAACCAAGGCTGTGTGGTATCTACTGTGCACCTGATCATCCAACAGATACATGTCTCATTCTTTAAGAAACAGAACAAGTTGTTGAAGTTTCTGCCATACAATCTGGATAGCCATTCAGACCTCAACAACAACAATATAATTCTTACTCCAACACTTATAATCTTGGTTAGGGAGTGAAAACAGTATGAACACACACATTACCCAAGAGGGGGGTGAATTGGTTTAAACTTGGTCTTTTAAAATCTTTAAAACAATCAGAGTATGAAGGATCATGTCACAAAATACCCTTTGATATCTTTTTAGTCAATCAAATACCACCCTTTAAAGAAAGCATCAGCTAAAAATACATTTATGTTGATTTTAAAAAGATTAGCCAAATGAATGACAATGAATGATAACAAGAAAAGATAAAGAAGAGTATTAAACACCAAGAACTATACTGGTTAACTTCTCACCTTGAGAAACTACATCCAGTTTCTTCTAACCAAACTTAGTTAGAGTTTCACTATTCACAAAATTCTTTTGTTACAAGCTTACAGTAATCACCCTAAATCAACCCTAGATTAAGATAAAAAAATCTAACTCCCTTAGACTCTTAGTGATCAAGACATAGAGAGCCCCCTCTCTACTATTCCCTCTATAGAAACCTACTCTAGACAAGCCTTAAGAAATCTTTTGTAATAGTTACAAACAAACTGAAATTTTAAAACGAATTACAAAGTTTAATGGAGAGAGACAACCTGATGATCCAATGTATATGAATGCATATGATTTACCAATCTCGATCCAGGTTGAATGAAAACAAATTTCAGAGCAAACTCTTCAAGAACTTCTTTAGAATCTTGCCCAAGAAGAAATCTTGCAAAGTAACATGAAGATTTAAAAGTTGTGGGGCAAACACTCAATAGCTCAAAGTAACTTTTCACTATTCAGAAAACTTCTTGAAATCTATGAAAATTTCGTAGTGTAATGATTTGATATTCTGATTTTAAAAGACCTAACAACTATTAATAAGAAATTGTTGTAATTGAATGTAATCAATTAAATCACTCATGCAATCGATTAAAACCACTAGAGTAATCGACTATTAACAAGTTTAATCGATTAAAATGTTCTTGAGCTTTCTGAAAAGATTTATGAACAAAGTAATTAATTACTACAAACAGTCTTAGTTTTCAAATACGTGCCCATGAAAGCAGGAAGACTTATTATGTGATTGTTCAATGTAATTGATTACGACATAGATGTAATCAATTAAAGTGTTTCATCAAATCTTAAGTAATAGATTACCATAAGTTGGTAATCGACTAAAGTAGTGCGAAATCGTTTTTCCAAAATTTAAGCAATGAGCACTTGGCTTTTTATGCAATCATGAAACCTTAAAGCTTTTTCACAAAACATATGCTTTTATGAAAACCATGAATGCAAGCCAATGAATGATGTTAATGAAATGCAATGGATCACAAAAGGCAACTCTTTATACATCTAAAGATTACATATGCCTTCAATTGAATGGCATGTAAAAGCTAAAACTCTTTATCCAAGACTAAGAGCCTCAACATCTTGATCCTCTTCAAGCTCCCCCTGTATCTAACAGAGAGATCATCTAAACTCGAGGTATGGTTCTAGTCCACAACAACAGTAGCAGACACAACAGCAACAACCATTTAGACAACAACAATATCAACCCTTTACCACCAAATACCAAGCTCCCTCATTTAGACAACAACAACAATTCCAGTAGTCTGCATCTACACATGCACAACCTGTGCAGAGCAATTCTGGCTTTTCCTTAGAAGAGCTGATGAAGCAAATGATGACCAACAACATTCAATTTTAGCAGAATGTGAGTGCCACCATCCAAGACTTGTAGACTCATACTGGACAGTTAGCTATAAATGTCAACCAGATGCAGCATCAAGGTTCTGGCAACATTCCAACATAACTAATTATTAATCTAAAGAATGTGAATGCTACTACCTTGAGGAGTGGCAAAGAGCTCCCAAATTCAACAGATGTTGATGCAAAAACAAATTTTGCACCAAAAACAAATTCTTCTACCTTTTCCATCTAGATCTATTCCTACAAAGAAAGTTGAGCTTGATTCTATCTTCTTGAGACTTTCATGAGGGTGGAAGTCAACATTCTCCTCTTGGATGCCATCAAACAGATTCCAAAATATGCAAAGTTCTTGAAAGATTTTTGCACCCTGAATCGATTGTCACATAGCTTCAAAACAAATAAACTACGCTACTTCTGTTGCACAAGATTAACCTACGTCGACTCAAAGATACGATCAATTTGGTTCTAACTTCAATTCACTAATAACAACAGGGGGGTTTTATCGAACGTTTGTAGGCAATGAATAAAAATTGCGAAAACACAAACTACAATTGAAGAAAAATGTAGAAACTGATAGAATTGATAAGAGGTATTGTAAAACAGATTAAAGAATATCAATCCAATTCACCAAATCAAGAAATGTGAATTATCATAGTTCTCAGATAATGATCTTATTATGAAAGTTCACTCAATTTCATTAGAAGCAGTTCAACCGAATTAACTCCTAAATTAATTGAAACCACAAACCTAATTGAAATATCATCCAAACAATCTATGATTAAAATTTGAAATTAGGAAATGAATCCATAACCTAATCTGCTTTCAATCCTAAAGTCATTCACAATCATGAAAATCGAATAGAGGATTGAAGAAGATAATGAACATTCACACAGAAATTGAAATATCAAACTAGAACTCAAATTCTCCTTGCTTGGACTGGATCCTTGAATTGATTGATAATTTAGCATTCCATGATCATCATCAGTGGAAGAGACACAAGATTAGTGCAAGAAAATGGAAGAACAGAAATGAAATGAAGAACAATGAAGAATAGTTGAGAGAAAATGAGAGAAAATATTTTAATTCTGAAAACTTCTAAAAGAAACTACAAATTTGTTTGTGCTAAAATGAAGTGTATTCTCTAACTAACTAGTTGCACTAATATATAGTAACTGAGTCAATAGGAAAGGATGGACCATGATTAGGCCCATCTAATCCAACTAATTACCAATTACACCAATTTGCAGCCCAAAACTCAAGTACAAATGTTCTGACTTCCAAGCCTAAAATGACCCTCAAAATGATAGAATTGGCCTTGGCTTATCTCTGACAAAATTGTAGATCTTTTCCTTATCTTTTCAGGGACTATGTACCATATGGAGTTTTGTAGAACTCTCTATGTCCTGCACAAGAAAGATAGGTCAAGTAAGCAAAAAATCTGAAAATAAGCAACAATTAGCAATTAAGCTCACTTGTTTGCCTAAGACAAAAACCGAGTTGGAGTGAGAAAATAAAGTCCAAGAAAAGTCAAATAAGCTAAGAAGAATAGAAAAATATTAAACTAAAAACCCTCAATCAAAATACCCCACACTTAAACTTTTGCACTCCTGAGCAAAACTAAAAGAAATACTAAGAGAAAAATTCAAACTAAAGTAAACCACAAACTAAAAGAAAGGTATGAACAAGGAACACACATTTTTCAATGGATCCTAACAATGCACAAAAGTGAGAAAGATGAAAAATAGAAGAAAAAGACACACTCTCTCTTTTCTTTTCTTCCCAAATCAAAACAAAATAAAAATACCCCACACTGGTTTGAAACTCACTCCGAAAAGAATTCCAAGGATCCTTTTTTCCCTAAATTTAGGATAACATTGTTTTCCATTTTTTAGTTTGTAATGAGCTACACAAGAAAGAAAAGGTTAAAGGCTCAAAAAGGGTGACAATGGATATCAATGCAAGAATAGGTTTATTTGGCTAGTGGATAAAAGAAAGAAGGCCTAAATCATCTCAATCAAAGCATATGCAACAAGGAATGTCAAAATAGGCAAGGCAAAACATAGAGTAATCTACGAGGCTGAAATCACACATGAAAGAACATGAATGAAGTAATGCGATTCATCCACAAAGGCCCAAAAACTCACAAGGCAAAATTCTATCACACATGATCCATCTTAAATTCTATTTCTCAAGCCTACTTATCACTTCAACAATTGCAACAATGATTCACATCAAGCATAAAACCTTTCAATCGAACAAAAATTAGTACATTTCTCACAATTTATACAAGTTAGAAATCCTATGAAGAACATGAAAAAATGCCTAAATTCTAATTTTTATTTTTTAAATGTAAAAACCAAATAACAACAAAACAAATACAGCAAAACAATAACAAAAATGGCAACAAAAACATACAGAAATAGAAAACAGAAACAAATATAAACAAAAACAGAATCAGAAACAAAAACAAAAAAAGAAACAGAAATAGAATCAGAAACAGAAACATTTTTTTGTAATCCTTCACCCCACAGTTGAAATGCACATTGTCCTCAACGTGAGCATGTAATGAAATGCAAACAAAGAGACAACAAATAAAAGAATGAAAAAGGAAACTCCTCAAATGTTATTCAATGCACATCATCACATAAAATTGGCAAGACTAAAGAGAGATCTACCACAAGCTCCTCCTCCACTTGCGGGCTTTCATGAAATAGCTTGAGTTGGTGACTATTCACTTTGAAGACATTGTCAGTAACTTCATTTTTAATCTCAATTGCATCATGGGGAAAAACATTAGTAATAACAAAAGGTTCATCTCATCTAGGTTGAAGTTTATCAGAAATAAGCTTAAAGCGAGAGTTAAACAAGAGCCATTTTTGGCCAATATGGAACTCCTTCCTAAGAATCCAAGCGTCATGAAATTTCTTCACTTTCTCATTGTAAATTTTTGAGTTCTCGTAGGGTTCTAAGCAAATCTCTTCAAGTTCTTGCAATTAAAGCTTCCTTTCCATACCTGTAATACCCTGAAATTTCGATAACTGAAAATAGATGTCTGATGTATTTCTTGTGTTATTTGATTAGTTTAGATTAGTTTAATTGTTGTGTAAATTATCATTGTGCAATTGCTTAGTGTGGATGTTAAGTTATCTGAAGTTTGTTTGAGCTGCGAAATGGTGTGATTTTGAGTTTGACCCGAAACCTATTTTAGTAAAATTACCATTCTGGATTGGTTAACCGTTGGATCCTCTTCAAATTTTAAAGGTAAGCTTCTAACCCATATATAACTTTTGACCTTTGGGATTATCTAAATAACATCATTAGCATGAGATAATAATTTTTTACCGAACCAAAAATTTTAAAATTGGGCCAGCTCGCCCAGGCGAATTTTGGAAGGCTTTTTTGCTAGCCTGGGTGAGTCAAGTCGGTTTTAAAAACGATTGGCAGTATTAAATATCCATTTTCATGCATTCATCTTCTCCAAAACATCCCCAAGTTCCCCACCCTTCTCCTCCACCACCCACAACCACCGTCAACCACCACAGGCCATCATTGATTGTCACGAAACCACTGCACAGAGAGGAACACTTTAATCAGAACGGAATCTTCAAAACTCAACACGAGGATTTGGTAGAAAATGGAGCCTCCAATCCTCCTTTCTTGGTTTTTTTGAGGTAACCATGGTTTCCTTGTCTTCTCTTAGCTAATTTGAAGCCTCTCTTGATATCTCTTGTGATTCGGGTACCGTTATTGGTTGTTTTTATACTTCCTTTGAAAACTCTTTGAAAATGAGATGTTGTAAAAGTCTCCTTTTTATGAAGTTGATGTCATTTCTATGATCTTTGTTGAGCCCCGGTCACATTGGTGTGATTGGAATTTCAAAATGATGTTTTTTTATGTGAACTCCCAAAACACCATTTTAGCCCCTTTTTAAATTTGAGTAGGTATTTGACCCCGAATGCTAATGTTAGCCTTGGTTTTGAAATCTATACTAAATTATCTTTAATTTGGTATATAGAGCTATGTGTTTGGGCAAAACCACGTGAACTTGAGAGATCCCAAAATGACGTTTCAAGGAGCTAATAGGGGGATATAGATAGGTAAGGGGAGTTTATTATTTATTATAGTTTTGGTACCATAGTTGGGGGCTAGGGAGTCCAACTATGAGGATATCTGTCTGTCCCTGTTGTGTGCTGGTTTTCAAGAAAAGTTATGTTTTAAACTAATGGGATGCGATATATCTATCATTGATGTATGCTTGTTCCTATTGTGTGTTCGTTTTCAAGAAAAACTGTGTTTTTAACTAATGGGATGCGATGAATTTGTTATTGATGGATGAAACTGTGAATGTTGTTGTTGTTGTAATTGATTGGATTTTTGGGAAAAGTCTTAATTACAGAGGAGATTCTGTCCAAAATTTTATAATATGTTATTCTATTTAATTCTTTATTAAATATTTAAATGGGCATAGGAGTGTGTTTTCTATATTGTAGTCCTCCTCTTTAATTTAGAATTTTCCTAAAATACCAGTCTCGTGGTAAGATGGATTGTGGATGGATGAGGTGATATTGATGTCATTGATAATGTTGAAATGAGATGTTATTGATGTGTTGGTGATGATTGAATGAGATAATGATGATGTGTTTGATGATGTATAAATGATATAATGTTGAAATGAGATGAAGTTGATGTTTATGAGGATAATGTTGAAATAAGATGAATTTAATATATATGATGATGATATCGAGATGAGGTGATGTGTATGTACACTGATACCCATGGGGGTGCATGATTGGTCATCCTTATGGGGAAGGATTTGTTCCTAGTCATGATCATGCATTGATGGTTCACATGGTTGTCATTATGTGATGTGGATATACATGGATACCCATGGGGGTGTATGACTGGTCATCCTTGCGAGGAAGGATTTGTTCCTGACCATGGTCATACATTGATGGTGTCATGGTTGTGTGTTGTGTATATACACGTGGGGTGCAATGACCAGTTGGTTATCCTTGCAGGGAAGGATTTGTTCCTAGCCACGGTCAGTGCATCGGTGAGCCTACATTGGTGTGTTATGTATGTACATGGGGGGTGTATGACTGGTCATCCTTGCAGGGAAGGATTTGTTCCTAGCCATGGTTATACATTGATGATGCCCATGTTTCATACTTCATGTGCATGAATGGAAATAGAATGAAGGCATGCACGTACCTGTGGGTTTCAGTGGGCTAAAAACGCAGGTACTAAGGGGTCATCAGGTTTGGAATTCCTTAGCGACGCTGGTTGATCACTGGGGGGAATGGCCAGTGCACGACAGGATGACCCTGATAGGCGATTAATCATTTTTCCTATGAGAGGCTATTTCTGGGATATGTTACCACATTGCATGCTGATAGATGAGTCAAGTGCGCGTGCATCATTCTATGCATGATTGTTTGAGTTGTGAAATGCATTGGAATGATTGGTTGTTTGAGTGTGTATTAGAATCATGGATTTTTGTGAATGATTTTGGTGGGTAATGTTGTTTCCTTCCCAATTGCTGCTATCTAATGTTTGTTGGTTTTATATAATAAACTCACCCTTGCATTTGTTGTAATGTGTGGTTGGTACCTGTGATGATCGTGAACCTTCGTTCGTGTGAGCAAATAAGCAACATTAAGTGACTCTGGAGAGAGATTCTTTTTGGTTAAGCCGTCGAGCCGTCGTGATGACGATGGATTACTTTTTGGACAAGAGTTATGTTTTGATAGTCATCTCTTTCTTAGTTGGTCTCTTGATTTCTTTTTTATGGATATGTACATTTCAGGCTAAATACTTGTAAATACAATTAACTTATATCCTGACATGTGATGGTTTAAGATATACATGTTTGTGTATTTATTTATATATAGTATGACAAGTGTAATATCGTGAATAATTTACCACCATTTTTGTAATCAAATTAATTGAGTTTTCATTAAAATTCAAAAATTGCTCAATTAGAGTTAGTAATACCGTAGCGACGAGGCGGGTCGTTACAATACCGCTTCATTAAATGCCATGTTACAACTCTTCATCGCCCAATAAGCACGATGCTCAATCTCCACTGGAAAGTGGCATGCCTTACCAAAAACCATCCTATAAGGAGACATCCACAAAGGTGTTCAGTAAGCGGTCCTGTGAGCCCATAAAGCATCTTCAAGTAGCTTGCTTCAATCCTTCCTGTCGGGTTGCACTACCTTTTGTAACACTTGCTGATATCTCTATTAAAAATCTCTACTTGTCCATTAGTTTGGGGATGATAAACTGTAGCAACTTTATGCACAACCTCATACTTCTAAAGCAAGGATGTCAATGACCTATTACAGAAATGGCTCCCCTGGTCACTGATAATGGCTCTAAGCACACCAAACCTGCAAAAAATGTTGGATCTCACAAAATACACAACAACTTTATAATCATTAGTTTTGATGGCCTTAGCTTCAACACATCTAGAAACATAATCAACAACAAGCAGAATATATGAAAACCCATGAGAAGCAAGAAATTGACCCATAAAATCAATACCCCACACATAAAAAATCTCACAGAAAATAATGAGTTGTTGAGGTATCTCATGCCTATATGTAATGGTCCCTCCTGCTCTCAAACACTGCTCATAAGTGGTGGTAAAGTTATGAGCATCTCTAAACATGGTGAGCCAATAGAACCCATAGTTTAATACTCTCCTAGCAGTTCACTGAGGACCAAAATGATCGTCGGTAGGTGTGCTATGACAAAACTAAAGAATAGACTGAATCTCATAATCTAGCACACACCTGTGAATCACTTGATCATTACTAAACCTCCACAAATAAGGATCATCCCACACATAATATTTAGCATCACTCTTAAGTTTATCTATTTGAAACCTAGATGCATAAGGTGGAACAACAGATACAACAATGAAATTCACAATGTCAGCAAACCAAGGTGTAATATGTGACGAATGCAAGTGCATCAAATGCTAATCAGGGAAATTATCCCTAATAGGAAAGGATTTAACAGGCCCCTCAATTCTGCTCAAATGATCAGCAACCAAGTTTTCTGCACTACTCATGTCCTTAATCTTAATATCAAACTCCTAAAGAAGAAGCATTCACTGATCAATATAGGTTTAGCATCAGGCTTCTTCAATAGGTACTTGAAAGCTGCATGGTCAATAAAGATAGTGATATGGGAGCAAAGCAAACAATATCTGAATTTATCTAAAGCTACATCCAGTGTCTTCTAACCAAAACTGATTAGAGTTCTATTAAATCAAATTTGTTCTTTACAAGCTATTACAAGTTATTACCTTTATCAAACCTAGATAAAGAACCTGAAATCTAATACCCTATTAGACTTCAAATCATAAAGAACCTGAGAACACTACTTAGTTCTTTCCCTCTAGAGAACAATACTACTCTAGAATAGCTCTAAAGAAAACTATTTGATCTTAGTACATACAAAGATTAAAGGATACAAACCAAATCAATGTATGAATGCAAATGATGAAAACCAGCTCTCTTGAAAATTCTTGTTGAATCTTGTTTAAAGCATCATCATCAATGAAGCATGTGTTCTTGTGATTTCAAACAAGATGTAAAACACTCAGAAAAATCCTTTTCTTGAACCTTGAAAGCTTTGGGATTATTGGGAAATTCGTAAACTCATGAGTTGAATTCTTCCAAATGTTCAAACCCAATAACTTTAAATAGAAAACAAATATAACAACATGTAATCGTATATACGTTATGGTAATCGATTATTTTAACTACTGTAATCGATTAATTTGCCAAGTAATCGATTAAAATGCTTTTGAGACAATCTGGAAAAATTTATGAACAATGTAATCGATCAAATCGAGCTGTAATCGATTAAGGCAGTCGGTCTCACTTTTAAAAAAAAAACATTTGTAATCGATTACAATTGAGTGGTAATCAATTAAGGCAGTCCAACATGATTTGTGTTTTTGTACTGAGTAATCGATTACGACTTGCTTGTAATCGATTAAAATGTTCTTCATGGCTTTTTAATAGATTACATAAGGTGGTAATCGATTAAAGCAGTACACAAATATTTATCCAAAAACTTAAGCCATGAGAAACTTCTTTCTAAATGCAAACATATAACCTTATATGCTTATCTTAAATCATGAATGCATGTATGTGATTATGCTTATGCAATGCAAGGATCACAAGATAACCCTCTTGAACAACTTAACAAATTACAAATACCTTCAATTGAGAGGCATGTAAAAAGCTAAAATTCTCTTAAGGAAAGGGCTTCATCCTTGACTTGATAATCTTCCTAACTCCCCCTATGTCCAACAAAAAACAAGGATATGCTAGAATACGTTACAAAAGAAGAGTTATCAGACTAAGGCTGAACCAATAAGAATTGTCAGTAGAAAAAGACAAAAATGTCAGCAAAATAACTTTGTAAAAAGTGTAAATAGTAATGTGTAATTATTAGTGGTCAGTTGTAAAATGTCGGCCACCCTTATCTTTTATTATGTTATTATAAAATTCGGACTTAAAGTACATATGTATGTTATGTGCTATAAATAAACCAATGAAGGGGGGAGAAACTATGAGCTGAAATCCCCAATCTTCAGTTTGAACCTAAAAATTTCTATTTCTCAAATTCTTTTGTACTCTTCATATTCGTCCTCGTTCAAGAATATTTAAATAAGTATTCCAAACCATGATTGAGATTTATGAATTAACAATTTTTTGTAAGGCAATTCAAAAAGTTTTAATTCTTGAATTTCAAAACCATTTTGTTATCTATTATTGTCTTAATATCTGTTATCCTTTCTATCTCAATATTATTGTTGCATAATATATATAGGTATGACAACGGGGCAGGGCAGAGGCGGGTATTGCATTCCTCGTCCCCGTCCTTGACTCAAAAACCACTCCCCGACCCCGCCCCTGATCCCCGTCGGGTTTTAAAACCCATCCCTATCCCCGCCCCCGTTGGGGGTTGGGTTTTCCCCACCCCACCCCCGCTATTTGGTTAAAATTAAAAAAATTAAAAAAAAATATAGCTTTTTTTATTCAAAAAATCGGACAAAAAGGCTAATTACATAACAAAAAAAATAATAACAAACCCACATTTAAAATATGGAATCATAATTTAAAAATTACAAAACAAAATCAATTAATTCAATTAAAAAAATTATAAAATAATATATTATTTTTTTAATATTATTTATTACAGGGCGGGTGCAGGTGCGGTGCAGGTATCAGTAATTTCATACCCACCCCGTTTTTGGCTATCGGGGAAAACCCAAACCCGATAAACTCGGTTTTTTCCCATTAATATCGGGGTGGATTCGGGCGGGTACCCATGGATTCGAGTTCTACTGCCATACCTATATATATTAGCAAATTGTTGTTAGTATTAGAAAAGGTTATCAATTAATCTCCTCCGCACATAAAATGATAATGAATTTCAAAGGATTTGTTGTTATATGTAAAAGACAATTCCCTAATCGAAACATCATTTCCTCCATTGGCAAGTTTTTCTTACTACCTTTCTTTCTAAATTTTTCCTTTTCCATTTCATTTTCATTATAACAACATTCGCTAACTCAACAATTGCGTTTAGATCTTTTTTTTTTCCAGATTCTTATTGACGGATGAATCAATTTGTGGTATCAATTCATTTCCAAATTGTTAAATGCGTATGTGTTCGGAAAAATATTCTCTTATTAAATTTTCGATCAAATCTTCTAACCCAATTGTTTTTTATAATTTTTTCAGAATTGTCAAGGCAAAGTTGTTTTGACATAAGATAAAAAAAATTGTGAATTTAAACTAATATGTAATATTATTAACAAATTTATTTCTATATGTTTGTGCATTATTTTTCTTTATTATACATACAATGGAGCTTAGTTCTCCTTTTAATTATTGATACCATGATAATTTGGTTGTTGGTGAAGCCATTTTATGTGATGTTGAGAGAAATCTTTGTTGTCTTCAAATTTACAACGATACAAGTGGTTTGGATTTTTTTTGTCATTTAGTGTGACGAATATGGCTCGATTTTTTCACATAAAATAGGTTCACACAATATGGTTGAATTATGTGGAGGATAACGATTTTGAATTAATGGTTTTTTCTTTTAATAAAGATGAGATCAAATTCTAGCTGTGATTGAAGATTTTGATGCTTGAAAAGTAGATGATGAAATTGATAATGATGAAGATGAAAAGGTTGTGGAAAATCAAGTTGAGGAAAGATGAAGTTGGAAACGTGTTGTAGTAAAATCTTGTGCTCTAAGTTAATCCAAATAATTGTGCATGTAAATTTAGTTTCATATAATATAAAGTTTATGGTTGTATGGTTTTTGTATTTGAATATACTTTGTTTAATTCTTTAAATGAATTTATATCTATGGGTACAAATAAAAGTAATTTGAAAGGATAATAATGATCAATTTAAATAGTTACACAAAATATTAAAAGGTAAAAAAATTAAATGGTCATATCAATAAAATGAAGAGCTATTTTGTGTATGACTTATTATATATTATCTAAATTTGACAATATAAATTAATATTTGTAGACTTTTAAATTAAAATTGTTTTTTACACAAAAATTAGAGTTGTTAAGTGGAACAACCCCGTAAGCCATTACATGGAACACTAAAATTTTAATACAACAAAATATTTATATGGAATTTCATTACTTAAACTAATTTAAGAGTTTTAAAAAGATTAAAAATATATGTTTCCCAATTAAAGACGTCTTCATGTAATGACTTATAGGTCGTTGCATTCAATTTATATTATAAATATAAGATTTAAATATATTTTTAGTTCAAATTATAAACATGTTTTTTTTAATCCTTCAAATTAAAGTTTACTTTTTTTAATCCTTCAAACTTAAAGAAATGTTTATCTTAGTCTTTCTCCCCAAATGATGTTAGTGTGTGCCAAACATGACATTATATGTGTAATTTGTGACAATTTTAGCTGTTACAAATTATAAAATAATAAAAATAATAATAATTTTAAATGATAAGTATTAATGTATCATATCACTAATCATTTTAGAAAGATAATTGTCGCAACTACCGGAGAATGGAATGAATTGAGTTTTCCTCATATCATAATATTCACATTTCACAATCTTCATACCCGTTCAAATTAAATAATAGTGCCTTTTTTTATCAATTTCAGAAAATACTAAATTCAAAATCAAAAGAAACATTTTAATTTAAACATATAAATTAATTAGTTTTTGAAGAATTATAAAATCATGCAGTAATAGATAATTGTAATTGACCAAAAATCAAGAAAGCAATTCCAACTTGAATAATCCACACCTCCGTTCACATCAAACAATTATACAAACAAAACGAGGTGCAAAACGTGAAACAGAGAATCTGTCGCTCGCCGAGTACCTTGATGTTTGCTATGTATAAGAGGCGATAGGTTGGATTATGCACGAGAGTTGTTCGAGAGAATGCGTATGAAGAACAAGGTTGATTAAGAATTTGATTCTTGCATTTTTTTATTTTATTTTTGTAATTTGTGACATGCTTTAAACTTTAAATTAAAAATTAAATTGTAACAGTCAAAAATCATCACAAATTACACATTCAATATATAATATTTGAAAATATATAATATTTGACATACATTAATGTTGTATGGCGAGAGACACTAAAAAAAAGTATTTTATAATTAACTTTTAATTTGAGGGACTAAAACAACAATATCACTATATTTGAGAGAGAACAAAAATATATTTAATCCTAAATACAGTAAGTCATGTCATAAAATCAAACTCCTAATTATTTGACTTTCAAATGAAATACATGTCTACTCAAACTAGGTTTTTATAGTTGTAAATTAACTATAAAAGTTGATAATTAATTATACACATAAAATTAAATAGATTGTTAATAAAATAACTTAATAAATACATGTAATGAAAACTGAAATCAGGTGCATTTCATTCCTTAGTAATTATTTAATTCTTAATTAAAAATTAAAAAATATTATAAATGTTTTCTTCTTTATCTATTTTAAATTTACAGATTTTAATTATTAAAAAATTATCATAAATCCTTTGTTGAAATTTTAACTTATAAAAATATTATAAATGCTTTCTTTAAAAATTATTACAACTACTCTCTTTAAATTTAAAACTTTTAAAAATTTTATATTCTTTAACTAAAAATAGTTGAGGTTAAATTAGAAATTAGCAATTTATTAACTTTTATTTGCGCTGACTTCACAATGATAAAGATTTTAATTATTATTATATTTAAAAAAGTAAAATATTAAACAAAAATGAAAAATCAACGATAAAATGACAACATCTAATTCTTATGATTAGCGATTAAATAAATATTGATGACCAATCTCATAAAATATGAATTCAATTGGCAAAATAAGCATGTATAAAAGAATTTGGCAAAATAAGCACTATTAATATTAAATTACCAACGTTAACATACCAAATTAAATCATAATTAATTATCCTAAATCAATTTCAAAAATAATAATTAACAAAATTAATATTCAAATATTAACGATTCACTTACTTTTTTAAAAAATGAAAAATAATTAAATTCAATCACATAAATAAAAAAAATTGATTTTTCATACCATTTTTTTCATAAAAATAAATCATTAAAACATGTAAAATATTTATTTAAACCCGTAATAATTTTTTTTAATAAATATAACCGTTTCAATTTAAATAAATTAAAATCAAATAAATATAATAGCATTTAAACTGATTTAATGCAGAGGCATTTTTCACGGTAAAACCCAATATTAAACAGCAATTGATTGTGAAAATCAATTAACAATATATAACCGTTTCAATCAAATATAAATAAATCAATTAATTATAAATAACATTTAATCATATTTATTTTGGACAAATTTTGTGGACAACAATCAATTTTAACACCATCTAATTGTGAGGAATTTATTAAATCAGTTATTCTTAAAAGGAAAATTTATATATTTTTAAGTGCATACTGACCGAAAAATTAAATATAAATATATATAAATTAAAAAATAATACCAGAAATAAATTTATTAGCATCTTGACTTATATTTAAAAATAAAAATAAATAAAAATCATAATTATTTAATACCTTATAATTTGCCAAAATAAAATTTATTAAATTTGTTTGTATTTGTTTATTTAATTTTTAATTAATATTACAATTATTAAATTTTATATTATTTTTAATCTTTCAATTAAATCAAATGATTTTGATTTTTCTTAAAAATATTTTAAAACATGCAAATTATTTTGAAAAAATCAGTTAAAATAAAAAGGATAACATCATACTAAAAAAAACCCTTCAACAAATGAAACGTTAAAAAATTAAATGAATTCATTAAAACTCCTAATAATTTTATTTAAACCAGTAATAACTTCTTCCACTTCCTAATAATTTATAAATGTTTCAATTTAAATAAATTATAATCAAATCAATAATATGACAGTTAAATAAATTTAATGTGTGGATGATACATGTTCAATTTTTATGGATGAAAAAGATTAATATATGAATATTTTTTTTACAAATAATCGAATTATAAAAACACAACCATTTCAGTGTATTGGAATCTCACACATTACACATACATTTATTTCTTTTTAGAGAGAAGGAGAAAAAAATGTAAGATTATCAACTAAAAATTTATTAAACTTAAATAATATTTAACTAAAATTATCATATAAAAACTGGTGCAAAGCACGAGAATGCTAACTAATTAGTCATTCGAGTTTTGGCATGCAGATGCCGAAATGCGCTTAATACTTCATAAAAAAGTTTATGCCGCATGATGTTGATACTATCTCAAGCAAGATTATCTTTTATGAAAGATATGTATTGTCTATTCAAATTAAGAGAACAAAAAATTTAATGGATTGAAGTACTAATGTAAGGTCACTTGAATGAATGATCTATTTATTTAATTATATTTTTTTTGTCTAAAATTTATTTAGATAAGTTATAATTACATATCATAAACAAAATTAGTTTATGATTCAAAGAGTTTGGGGATTTCCATGAAAATAATTATTTTTAAATTGGAGGAACATGAAAATAAAACAAATCAATATAATAAAGAAAAGTTATAGAAAAATAAATAATTATTATGATAAAAATAAAATTATTAATACATATTTTAAATGTTTAGCGCAAATTAAAGCCACACTCAGATAAATAGAAAGGAATACGTTATTTCAATTATTTTTATACCAATAAATTATCTCAATTATCGAATCGGCCTTCTACTTCTTCTTTCTTTTTTTTGTTTATTCCTCCTACTTTTTCCCTCTTTCCTGTTATTATTTTATATTTTTGTTGCCTCTCAGCTGTACATCCGAAACAATGAAAGCAAAAAATTATTTTTCTATTTCTAATTTGGACACGATCGAGGAGCTCGGGCATGTTGGTGTCCGTACTGCTTTAATTGGGCTATGCCCCCTACTTTCGGGCTTTCGTCGAGTACCTTTTACTTTCGGGAATAACTTTTTCTTGTTTATCAGTTCTCATTAAGCGTAATTATGGTTTGCACGGGAATATATAAATAACTCTTGTTTTTTATTACAATTGTACTATAATAATAATAAATTAAAATAAGAGAAGTGTTAATAACACTTATTTGAGAATATGTTCAAAAGATTGTGTTAGGAAGTGTGATTCAGTCGATTTGTGGGTAAGAACTTAGAAGTGAAATAAAGATAAAGGAAATAGATATGAAAAAAATTAGGAATCACAGCATAAATAGAAAAAAAAGTTTTCATAAATAGAAATAAGAAAGAAGGAACTGAAATAATTTATTTCTACTTGTTTGTATGAGAGAAACAGAGAATAAAAAGAAAAAAAATAAATTATATAAAAATAATTTTATAATAATAATTTTTGACATGAATTTTTTTATTTTAACTTTCATATTATAACATATTTTTAAAAAATATAACAATATATCATATCTTTCCATTTCATTGAATTTGGGAGAAAAATACTTTCTCACGAATCTCACAAAAACAACCTTTTTCTCTTCTTAAACAAATGGTAAAATATTAGTATTTCCATAGTTTTGTGAATACTAAATTTTGTATGAGTTTAAACAATAGATTATTTATTAAAAAATGAATGTTCATGTTTTTAAAATGAATAATTCATTTGTAAATTATTAAACAATTGATATATTAACAATAAATGTATATAATAATAAAAAATTATGATTATAATATTAATTATTAAGTTTTATAATATTAAGATTTTTATTTTATTTTCAGTTTAGAGGAGATACATTTAAAATAAAATTATACAAATACATTAATGTTTTTATATTTTTCAACTTAAATAAATACTTTTTATGATATAATTAAAAAAATTTATCAAACAAAAGTTATAAATAATTTCACATTTTAATATTTAATTATACTTGTTTGAATGTTTTTTCTTTTTATCAGAGTATTCATTGGAGTAGTTGTTGTACTTGCAATGTTATTGTCTGAAGTGTTAATATAAACACCAATTTTTTATTTTAAGAACAAGATCTTAACCTTTTTTCTCTCTCTTTTTTATCATTTCAAATGCTCCAACCAAGCATGCACCACACTAATTTTAGGAACCTTAGTTGAACCTTAGAGGCAAGTAAATAGCAACAACGAGGCAAAAGTTGTTCCGTATAAAGCCTCCAAAAAAAAGTACAAACTCCACTGTCTCTCTCTGTATACCTGCACCTGCGTCTCCTTAGATTTTGACAGACAAGGTCCCTACATCTCACTTCTAACTGTACCATACTGTCATAACCCATTGTCAGCTTCTTGCTTTTAAACTATCCTTTTACTATCTATCCACTTAACTCTTCCAGTCACTACCACCCGTTTGTGAAATCCCTCCCTATTTTTTTTTCTCTCTCTGTCTTTCACTTGTCATGTCATTCGAAAGGAATGCCATCATGATAAATTTTAACATAAATTTGTGCTATTTAGTTGAAAAAAATAAAATAAAATAAAAAAGTAAGCAAATATATTTAACAAGAAAAAAATATCACTGTTTCATCATCCAGCGAGCATATCTTGAGAATTTCTAAAAGATAAAAAAAACTAAATTACTCTCTTGAAATCTTATTTTTATTTTAGGTTGTAATTCTTTTAAAAGTTATTAAATAATTCTCTAAGTAATTTTCTATAGCATATTTTACCCCAAAATGATGCCCTTTTTAGTTTTTTTTTGGGTAAATATGCTATAAAAAAGTACTTAAATAATCATTTTACAAATTTTAATAAATAAAGTAATATTTTGTATCTTTTAAAAATCAAAGAATAAATTACAATATAAATTACAGATAAGGGACCATGTGAATGATTTAGGCAAGACAACAAAATCAAAAGACCTCAACAAATTCTAGTATGCTTGATTTATGTATGATATTAAGAATATCACGTCTATTAATATGGTGTATCGTTTAAAGACCATGTTAACCTTTTTTTTTCATTTATCAAAGGGTGATGTGTATTGTGTAATTCCCACTTGCTTGTGTAGAGTGATTTTATCACACCCTACTCACGTATCAAGTATTTAGAATCCTACTATTAGACCTAGGTGTGGTGTGTAGAGTTATTTTATTGCATCTTACTTGCATGTTAAGTATCTAGAAGCCTAGTATTGGACCTAGGTGTAGTATTGTCACACCCTAATCACACGTTAAGTATCTAGAATCTTAGTATTGACTCCCTTTACCTTTCTTTTCATTTATCAAGGAGTGGTGTGAATTATGTTGTTTCCACATGTTGTGTAGAGTGGTTTTATCACACCCTACTTACATGTTGAATATCTAGAAATCTTCAAATTGTTATGTATTAAGCTTAGGTCCTTCAAATTTGTGGGCTTTGTTAGCTAACATAAATGGTCCATGCAATAATGATTTTGGTTGTCTTAGTCATCCTCAGGGATTTTACTTTTATTTTGTATATTTGCTCAACCCAATTTAGTTAGAAGTTCACAATGTCTTAAACATTGGGCTTGAAAGGTGTGGATGTTTGGTATAGTCACTATGATGACTAGACAATGTACAACCCATCAAGTGGTGGAAGTAGCATTTGTCATGAGCCATTGTTACTTCTTGCTTTTAACTACCTTTTTATCTTTTCACTTAATTCTTCCACTACCACTCGTTAATCAAGGGGTGGTGTATGTTGCTTCCACTTGGTCTGTAGAGTGGTTTTATCACACCCTACTAACATATTTAGTATCTAGAATCCTTCAAATTTTTATCTATTGAGCTTAGATCCTTTGAATTTGTCAGCATTTTTAGCCCACTTAAATGGTCCATGCAATAATGATTTCGTTGTCTTGGTCATCCTTAACTATTTAACTTTTATTTGATATATTTTGGTCGACCTAATTTGGCTGGAGGTTCATAATGTGTCAAGTGCCGAGCTTGAAAGGCACGAATGCTTGGTATGGTCAATCTGTTGACTAGACAATGTACAATCCATCAAGCAGTGAAACTGGCATTTGTTAGGACCATTGTCATTTCTTGCTTTTATCTACCTTTCTACCTTTTCACTTAATTATTCTACTACCACTAGTAACACCCCGATCGAATCACACCAGAATGAGAGGGATCAAAATGTTGTGTAGGTATGAGATTGTACAACTAAGGATGACTTAAAAAATTTAATTTGTACTACCTATACCAATAAGATGCACATATTTTTTGTTAGCCTATCACATAAGAACTTCACAGTTAGCGTTCTTGGCTTGGAGTAGTTGTGGGATGGGTGACCTTCTGGAAATTTTCTTGAAAAGCATGTGAGTGACGACAAAACATGCTAAAAAAAGTCTTATGTTGATTTGTAGGGTCAGTCATTGATCCTGGAAGAAGTCAAAGTTGATTTTTGAGGTCTCAAAAAGGGCTACCTACGGACGGTTCTGACCAACAAGGATGTTGAGTGAAGTGTCACCGCATGAAGTGTTGTAGTGTAAGAGCTTCTAAGAAGTAGAAAATGAGGGATGTTACAAATGATATCAGAGCAAACCTCTCCCAATACGGTATAGTTCAAGGATGAACTAGGCAAAAGCTTATGGGCATGTAACACCCCAATCGAATCACACCAGAATGAGAGGGATCCAGAGGCTGTGCAGGTATGAGATTGTACAACTAAGGATGACTTAAAGGAATTAATTGGTACTACATATACCAACAATATGCATTTATTTTCTAGTAGCCTACCACATAAAAACTCTACAATAAAACGTGCTTTGAAAAGTTTCCCAGAAAGCATCTATGGAGGGTTCTAACTGGTGGAGGGTTCTAACCAACTAAAATGTCAAGTGAAGTATCACCGCATGAAGTGTTGTAGTATGGGAGCCGCTAGAAGTTGAAAATCAGGAATGTTATACCACCCGTTAATCCCTGTTATTTTCACTCTCTTTCTCTTGTCACATCATTGGAAACGAATGTTGTCATGCTAAATTTTAACATAAATTTATGCTATTCAATTGGATAAAATGAAAATAATATTTTTTTAGTAATCAAATATATTTAACAAGAAAAGTATCACTATTTCATATCATGCTAGATAACACATCTTGAAAAATCTGAAGACAAAAAGAATCAAGAGATCTCACCAAATTCTGACATGTCTGACTAAAGTGTGATAGCGAGGTATGACATCTATTTATATTTTGTATCTTTTAATGATTTCAATAACTTTTTTTGTTAACATTGTCTAGGAGTGGTGTGTATTATGTTGTTCCTAGTATTAGACTTAGGAGTGGTTTGTATTTGTTGCTCTCACTTACGTTGCTAGAATGGTTTTATCGCACCTTACCCATGCATTAAGTATCTAGAACCCTAGTTTTGAGCCTAGATGTAGTTTTATTGCACCCTAGTCACATGTTAAGTATCTAGAATCCTAGTATTGACTTTGTTAACCTTTATTGTCATTTGTCAATGAATTGTGTATTATATTGCTTCCACTAGTGTGTGTGTAGAGTGGTTTTATCACGCTACTCACGTGTTTGGTATTGGGCCTAGGTCCTTCAAACTTATGAGCTTTGTTAGCTCACTTAAGTGATCCATTGAATAATGAATTTGGTTAGGTCATCCACTGAAATTTATTATTTTGAATATTTTGGTCAACCTATTTTGATTGGAGGTTCACAATTTCTTAATCATTGATCTTGAAAGACATAAACACTTGGTATGATCAGTCACTAACTAGATAATATATAATTCGTCAAGCATTGAACCTAAAAAATAAACACTTGTTGTGATTGATTTGCGTAACTAGCCAGTCCATAAATAATCATTTAATTTCTAAAAAAATATAAAACATTTTAGTTATAACCCAAGAATGAAAAGACTAATGTATTTAAATTTATAGTTCTAAATAAAATCATTTACTTATTTTACTTTAAATTAAATTAAGTCTGATTTTTTATATAAAAGAATAAAGAATATTTTATCTGTATCAAATTTAAATTAAATTTTTGGTATGAAATTATTAACTATTTTCAAGTTATTTTGAATAAATTTTTAAAAATAATTATTATAAAAACCAAAATATTATTGTGCAAAACACTTTGTGATTTAATAACCATAAGTGATAACAACACATTTTTTTAACACTCTATTTAATATATTTTTATTATAGATTAAAATTTATTAAAAATTACAAATCATAAATGACACTTATCAAATAAAAATTAAAAAGTAAATTATCAAGCTATGAATAAATTGAAATAGGATTATTCTACATTAAATACTTAGAGGAAGAGCTTTATCACCTATAATATCTTATCCAATTCAAATATGATTATTGTTGGTAAATAATACTTGTGGTCTAAATAAAAATATATAAAACTTATAATATTTTATAATTTGTAATAAATTTAAATCAAATAATTAAAAAATATTTTAAAAATACATATAACGATTCTCAAATATATAAAAATAAACATTAACAATAAAAAAGTTTTACTAAGTTGATTAAGTAATATAAATGAGTTATTCTAATTGTGTTTCAATTCTTATAAATAAATAAACATTAAATCATTACTCCATTTAATTAAATTGATAAAATTTCAGCATTAAATTGATGACATTGACATTATTATTGACTATTAATCTCAAGTCTCAACGAAATGAATTAATGTATACACTCACTCAGTCTATTTAGCTAGTAGCTGGAGGGAGCATCAGCATCAGCACTGAGTAGCAGCAGCAGTAGCAATGAGTTCTGGTTCAGTCACCAAAGCACCACCACCCTCTTCTTCTTCATCACCCAACTCTTCCACTGAGTCCCTTGATGGCTTGAAGTTTGGCCAGAAAATCTACTTTGAGGATGTGAGTGTTGCATCAACAACAACAACAACTCAAGGGGCCAACAAAACAAGTGGAGTGGTTTCTTCCTCTTCTTCTGCTTCAAAGAAGGGAAGGGGTTGTTCTTTGCAAGCTCCTAGGTGTCAGGTTGAGGGCTGCAAAGTAGATCTGAGTGGTGCTAAGGCTTACTATTCTAGGCACAAAGTTTGTACCATGCACTCCAAGTTCCCTACTGTCATTGTTGCTGGTTTGGAGCAAAGGTTTTGCCAACAGTGTAGCAGGTCACCCTCCTCTCTCTCTCTCTCTCTCTATCTTTTGTTTATTTATTATTGACTTCAAAAGGGAACAAATCTTCTCTTGTTTTGGTTACTCTTTTGTTTTTACTATTTATAGTTGGCTTGCTATATTGGGTAATTGTACTTCTGCTTTGGTTTACTTTCCTCATCTTACTTCCATTGTTTTTGCTATTTTAAGTGCATTTGCTATACTGCTACGCTATTCACATGCTCTTTTTTTTTATAGAAAAAAATGGTTTTGTTTTTCTTTCCAATTTTTACATCCTTTTTTTGTGTGGTTTTTGGCTGTATCTTTTACATTTTTTGTTTTTCATTTCAGGGATTTAATCATGCTGATTTTGTTCCTTGTGATTGTTCTCTGTAGATTTTTTTTTAAAGTTGCGTGTAATGAGTCTTGCTCTTCTCTTACTTCATAATGAAGTGTCTGCAAGGTTTGTTTTATTTTGGTTTCTAATGTTTCTTTATGATTGGAGAATGGTTCATGTTTCTGGATTTGATGCATCTGTTGTTGCTGTGAGTTGTAGATGATAGCATAACCATGGTGTTGTATTGTTTATCTTGTAGTTAATAGTTATGGGTAGTGATTGGCGAGGGAATATGCTTTAGAAACCAATGGTGCTTTTGTGAGCCTGTGTTGTTTCTCCTTTCCTCTTTCATGGTATCATGGAGTGCTCATGAAAGGGAAAGGGGAGCTATCAGCGAAGGAAAAAAACTGTACAAATGAGTATGAAACATGAACTAAGCCGCATAACATGTGAAGCAATGTAAAATGGACTCTGAAAAGTGAAAATTTTAGGGTTCTGTTTAGACATACCAAGCTTTCAAGAGTGTCAATATATAGATCAAGATTTGGAATAATAAGACCATGTGATACTATTTTCCCATTTTTAACTTGTTATTTGTTCATGAAATGATACCTCTCTCATGTAATGTAAGTTCATTCCACAAGAGAAGTGCTTTTTTTCCCACATTATTGTCATATACAAATCATGTAAGGTCTCCTTAAGGTAAGTAGGGTCTAATGTCCTAAATTTGTCTTGTTAACAGCTCAATGGAAATGACTAAAATTAATGTTACCGGATAATCCAATTAACTTGCTTGTGACTGTTAGATAACTCAATGGGGCTTGAATCAGTTAGTAACAGAAATAACAATCAATAACTGTTATAATGACTAAATGGATATAGTTACTTAGTCTGACAGCTGGACGGTCAAATAGAAAATCGAAGATGTAAGATTGTAAGTGAAAGGGGAATAGGGTTAGAAGGGAGACGGAGAGAGGCATATCTTTCGGAACTTAGATGGTTAACAGAAGAGGGATTGGGATCTCAAATTCTGAGTGCAGAGAGAAGAGTAGTCTGCGTTCTCATTGTTCAATAAAGAATTATCATTCTTGTTACTGAATTCTGATCCAGATCTTTTGACAGTGTCCATTTTCTGTTCAATAGTTCAAGCTTGATTACATCTGAATTTACTTTCCTCTTCAATTTGACTCATCATTGCTAGCAAATGTACAGGGCATTTTAGGGATCTGTTTAATGGTAAAATGTTACTAACAAGTGTATAGTTTTGGAGGTGGATGGTTATCATAATTTGGATAGTTTTCTGACCATAAGATTTGGAAAACTTGGCCTACTTGTTTGCCAGTATTTTTGGACAATAGTAATGAGGTGAAATAAAAGAGCCATTTAAGTGACCTGACTGGATGGGCATTGCATAAAATGTTGCAGATTTATCCTCCACTGACAAACCAATTATATTTTTCCAGATTGAGATATTTTAGGGAATGATTTTCTTCATGCAGGGCTAAAATTTTCAAATTAAGTTGCACCCTTTGTGGAATTGCCAACTTGTGCTCTAAGTTCCTATTGATGGTCGATTTCATACATCTTCATTCACTTGTCTTGCGTATTGTGGTATTCATATGAAGATCATATTAGAAAATAATCTCTTCTAAAACTACTTAAAATTGAACATTCAAGCCATTCAAGATGCTTCTTTGGTGAAAGATAAATCTTGTTGATTGACAATGGTGGGATGTTAATTACTTATGTGGAATAATGGTGTTTAGCAACTAAAAGGTGTAGGGACTTTTTTGGATGTTCTCCTGGTATGGACATAGTACATGTTAAGCACTATGGCATACTGCAATTCTTGTAGCTGATCCCTTTGAGTGGGAAAAAGATTTTGTTTGGTTGTTATTGTTTCTCTTCTGCTTTATGGCATGGTTGGAAACATATGGTTTTGATTATCAGGTACGTGTGGCTTATTGGTAAATAATTGAAGTTTAAGTTGAGATTTATTTCGCTGGGTTGTAGATGGGATGGTGTGTAAATGACATTTATAATTATTGGACTTGCTGGCTTCTTTCCTTTATATCTTCCATGAACATATTCTATATGTCTCTATAGTGTGCTTAACCTTAACTCATTCAAATGTATTTTTCAACTTTATAACAAGAGTTTAAACATACCTTGATGAAGTGTGCTAATGAAGCTTTGTCTGGGCTTTTAATATGATGTTATGTTATTATATTCTGTTGTTGTTGTGACTTGTGACCTTAAATTGGAATGGTATTATCTCATGGTGTTAAAAATCTCAAATGTCATTCTTTTTCCTCCAAATCTCATTTGTCAATTCTTTTAGGCTATGATTATCTGGAGAACTTGTGTTACAATGAGAGTTTCAACTGTTTTGGGGCTTATCAGCACAAGTCTATGAATGTGGTAAGCATCCACTATTGTTAGGGAGCTTGGATAGCTCTCTGGTGGCTGTTTCCAGTGAAGTATTTGTCTATGAATGCCCCTTTTGGGCTTTAATTCCGTCCAAGGTTGAAAAGGATTTTGTTGCACATTTTCCATACCCTCTTTAAGGTGCTTCCTATTTTTTCATAATGAAATTAATCAGAAAGAGGGGAGGGATCAATAAATCCACAGTGCTGTTATGAATCAAGACAGTGTATTAAAAAGGTTTTGGAGACATAGCACAGATGCATGTTTTTCAAATCTACTAATTTCAGCATTGTAGATGAGCAAACGTTAATGGGTGAAACACAATGTCATGTATTCTTATTTTGGTAACAAAGTGAATGTATATTTTAATGTCTGTACTCTATATTCTAGCTCAATGCTTCTCTTTCAATTATGCAAGTATATATTGTACTAAACATATTGAATTTGAATTCTAAGTATCTTGGTACGATGGGATGTTCCTTGATTGTTTGTTGAGAGGATTTTTTGCTGATGCCATCACAACCCTTAGTTTAAAACATTTGTGACTTAGGCTGTATTTTCATTATGCTATACTGTATCCAATGCATTAAGATTTCTGATAAGATATGGGAATTGCTTCTTATGGAAATATACCTATGGTCTTGGCTTTATACATATTAGCTTTGTTCTGTAATGTTGTCACAATGACTAAGGTTTAGTGATAAATTCTCTCATTTGTAATGTGAATTTAATATAATGAAAGGAGAAATAGTTCAAATGCTTCCAATTCTGTGGTAACAACAGGTCAACAGCATTGCATGTAATGCTAAGAAGCAATTTTGTCATGTTAGAATTCTCAAGTCTTGTGTCATCTCATGTTCTCTTTTGTAGTATGCTTTTACTTGCTAGCAATTATATTTCAGAAATCTTTTGTTTGATCATACTCTCTTTGGTATCCTGCTTTTATATAAACATGGAAGCATTTATATTTCAGAAAAGCTAATATCCTCTTTGATAGCCCTTGCCCAGGTTTCATCTGCTTTCTGAATTTGATCAAGGAAAACGAAGCTGCCGCAGGCGACTTGCTGGTCATAATGAGCGCCGACGAAAGCCCCCTCCTACCTCCATACTAACCTCTCACTATGGCAGACTCTCTGCGCCTATTTTTGGTTAGAAATTATCAGTAAAACATCAATTCCAAACCACTCTCCCTGCTTAATGTATCCCTAGGAAGTAGGAAGCATCAATAATTTCAGTTTTTGCTATTCCTTATAAAACATTCAACTGTTTCACTCATGTTTAACAGATAACAGTGGTCGAGCCGGTGGCTTTCTGATGGAATTTGCTCCATACCCGAAGCTTACATTGCGAAATGCACTGCCAACTCCAAGATCAGCCGAGCTGGCTCTCGGTAACCATGCTGCAACACTTACCTGGCAAGGAAGCTCAGACACACCATCTGAATTTTACCTGCAAGGATCGGGGAGTGGTGGAACAAGCTTCCTTGGTTCCAAACATCCCTTAGTGGAAAGTTACACTGGAATGACTGACTCAAACTGTGCTCTCTCTCTTCTGTCATGTCAAACCTGGGGTTCCAGAAACCCAGCCCCAGCAACAAGTGTTGAGCTGAACAACAACTTGTTGAATTTCAATGGGACATCCATGACACAATTTGCCGCGGCTTCTTCACAAGCTGCAGCCATCCATCAACTTCCAAATGCCACCTCATGGTTGTACCTAAAGGGAGTTGATTCTGGTGATTGTTCTCCTGAGGGTGTCCCTGATCTCGGTCTAGGTCAAATTTCGCCGCCTCTTGATAGCCATCTTCATGGTGAGCTTGATGTGTCACAGCTGGGCAGGAGGCATTACATGGATCTAGGGGAATCCAGGGCCTGTGAGTCTTCTCACTGGTCTCTTTGATGCTCTTCTATGCTATCTGTTACTATTTGATCAGTTACCAGACTGGTACTAACTACTAGCATATTGGTTTCTTTGAACTTAGAAGCAAGGTGGGTATATCCTTCTTTTGGTTGTGGAATTTTGAAAATTGAAACATCCTTATTTTGGTTTGTTTGAACATATAAGCAAGGTAGGTAGCCTTGTTTTTTTTTGGTGCTACCTTTCAGACATTATTAGTTTGGTATTGGAACTCAGAAGCAAGATGGGGTAGTCTTGTTTTATTTTGTGGAAATTTCAGACATGTATCATTTGATTGTGGGTATGATTGATGTTTTCTAGCATCTATGTCTGTGATTCCACTGAATGCATATTCCTTATATTGCTATAGCTGTGCTAGAACTACTCGAGTTATTTGTTAAAATCATTAGATTAAGGAGATGTATTGGATTAGGATTTTAAAGAAATTTAAAAAAAAAAATTTTATAAAAAAAAGAGATTTAAATGTTAAAAATAAGTTTTTATATTCAATTAAGATTTTTTTACTACTTATAAAAAGTTTTTTATATCTAAAAGGATACAATTTTTGTCATTTTGATGGATTATTTTTTAAAATGAATTTGAATGAATTTTATGTGATTTTGCACCTATTAAATAATCCCTATTTAAAATCTTGAGATTTTTTTAGACTTTTTTGTTGATTGTCACATCATTTTATCTCTGATCACATTTTTTTCAGTCGTAGTTGAAGGTGTTATATATACATAACTTTTTTTCACAAAAGAATGTTGTTCAAACAAATTTCCAATTGAACAAACACGCAAATCTTCACCTTCAGTGATACCAAATAATGAAAGACAATAATTTTGAACCAAGAGTGAGAATGAGAAGATTCTAATGCACGGAGGATTAATAAAGAAAGACATGAAGTTACATTCAATAGACTTAAAAAACAACTTGTGGATTTTTTTTTAAAAAACTTGTCCAAAGGAGAAGAGATAAACTAATTGGCTTAATTGCGCTTTTAATTTCCTAACTTTTCAATTTTTGGTGAATTTTTTATTCTCAACTTTTAAGATACTTGTGAATTTTAACCTCCGTCAATTCACTCCTAACATAACTATAATTTTTACTTCAAAACTTTTTTTTTATTTTTTTGACAAATTTTATACTAGACTTTTTTCATTTTACCCCTATCATTTTCTGTTTTTGATAAATTTTACTCCCAACTTTTGTATTTATTAATGTATAAATGATAAGGGATAAAAGTCACAAATTTCTTAAAAGTTGGGGGTAAATGCATTAAATTAATTTGTTGGAATAAAATTCACAAAAAATGAAAAATTAGGATAAAAAGTACAATTAAACCAAATTAATTAAATAACGATTTGGTGTATGAAAGTAGCTCAAAGCCAAAAACATTCTTAGAGTAATATACTAATATTTTGAATAATTACATTAGCATATATTTATCTAATTTAAATTTAATTTATTTGAAAAAGTTGAATTGATTTAACTTTTTTTTATTTAAACCTTAGAGTTTAATGGTCAATGTATTGACAATATAAAGTATATAAAGTGATTTTATGACTTATCAAATTTTTAAATTCATAAAATTCTTTCAAATATTAAAATTTAAACTACAAAATCTTTTAAATGAATTTTATAACTCATAACATTCCTACATTATTTTTTAAAATGCACAAGACTTCTTAGGCCAAAATAGTATTTTAAAATTTCAATTCAATACATTTCCCTACAAGAAAATAAAAGATAACAATAAAGAGTAATTATTTTAAAAATTGAGTAGTCTCTAAATAATCCGTTGGAGAAGAATGTGAATGATTCGTATGACGGGAGAACAAATAAGGTTATGTTTTATATTAGGGGTGAACAAGGTAACTTGCCCCGAAATTGTTTATGTTATTATAAGATTAAAAAGGCCAGCCCACTTCCCTTATGAGATTATAGTTTACACTACGTGGACCAATTAAAAAATTTACTCTAAAACTGAAAGAGTAAAAAGTCAGAAGTGAAAAACAACTCACAGCTCAGTCTGGTCTCTAACTGTTGTCTTTATCACTCAAACCCTAAGGAGGAGCTTGTGGCGTCGGATCCATGTCTGGAGGCTAAATCACCGTCGTAGTCTGCACTTAGTGTTGCTTTCTCCTTCTCGGTGACTCTTCTCTCTCAGTCTCAGCCTCCCCTCTCGCCCTTTCAGCTTCGTCTTCCCCTTTCTGTTCACTATTCAGAACACCGACCCATCCTTTCTCTCTTCTCCCCCTGCAAACGCGACCCCTTTCCTCCTTCTCTCTTCTCTTGTCACAGCAATCATCAGAGCTGCCGACCACCACTTCCTCATTGCGCCAGAGCTATTGCGGTTGCGATGTAGCTAGTGGTTTCGATGGTGGGTGGTGACTGAATCGAGAATTCTGAATCTCTTCTTTGTTCTATTCTTCATTTACGGGTTTGCATCAAACCTGAATCAAGAACCCGACACCCACTCAAATCGAAAGTGCACTAAGGATAGGTTCGAAGCACAAATGCCAACCTGTAGGGTTAGGTCGGTGGTTTTTTGCCCGAATCCGACCGACCCGACCCATTGTACACCCCTATTTTAGAAAGTGGGCTTTGCGACCCACTAAATCAACATCCTAGCGGATCCTCCTAAGCCCAAAAGAAAAACCCAAAAGCCCTTCTCGGTCAAAGATTTCTGGTGTTTGGTTCAGCTGCAGGCAACCAAAATTTGATCAATCATGCAACGTGAAATGATGTGGCTTTTATCAAGACGGCTTCTACCGTGAACCCATGTATCATGAGGTTCACGCGTGAGGAAGCAAGTTTTATTAACTTTGTTAAAAGTGGTTCATGGGTGAGTAACATAATCCTTACTGTTGGATATAATATAAAATAAACGAATGGTATAGATCACTCAGGGATAGTATTATGATAAAATATTGTTTAATAATTTTAATAATGAATTGAATAGACAAATATTAGTCCTCTACCCTGAAGAAGAGTCCGGTGACCCATGATAGGCGGTTATCGTCGTGTATCTTGGTTTGCCACACACAGGCATGGCCGGAGTAAGGTTGTGAAACCCAAGTTCAGATCCCGGCTGTGTGGGAAGCCGAATTTCATTGTGAAACTTGCGTTGACACACCCACAGACTTGTCATGTTCAAGGTTGGAACCCTAAGGGCACATGTTGTAGCTGTCGATAACAATGACAGATGTGATGAACGGATGGTGTGGAGACAGCAAAGTATCTACCAAAATCGTGGCACAAGCATGGGGATTCTGAACCTTAGACCTCTTTTCAGATTGTCGCTAGTATAGGGCGGATTCTAATATGTAGTTGGTCATTTAAGGTACACATGTGAAACATTTAAATTTACCTGTAATAACAGGTTATTTTTTAGAAAAAAAATAAAAAAGAAATAAATAATACAAAAAAAAAGATAAATTATATTTTAATGGAGAAAGATTACCGGTTTATTAGGTTATCGGTTTGAAATTTAAAAAAGACTACTTGTTCAATAGGTAAAAAAAAATTTAATTCATTTGAATTTTTTTTCTTTGATAAAAAAAGATTCTTTTTTTTCCTAATCTTATCAACTCTTTCCCACCACCGTTCGTTTTCTGTCGGTGATTTCTTTTGCTGTTGTAGGTCTCACATGTCATTCATTCCAAAAATTATTTAAAGTATATAATTACTAAAATAGATTTTACAAAATTCTGCTTCGCATGAAGGTTTCTTAATTTTCTAGTCTTTGCTCAGAATAATGAATGATTGGAACATGAATCAGTTTTGCTCATAAAATCTTTGAGGCTTACTATTGGCAAAGGCCAACCATATGATAGTACCAGTCACATAGAAATTACCATCTTTCGTTCATTCCAAATACCAATTCAGAATTTCAAAACCTCAAATTTCTAATTTAAAATTAACAAATCTCACAAAAATAAACCAATTCATCCCAAATCTCATATCTGGAAAAACAAATGTTGTTGCAGGGAAAGGGAAGGAAAGAAGTAGAAGAGTGGCAACGGCGTAGGGAGGTTGTTGGCGTGGTGGTGGTGGTGGTAGTTGACGCCAGCGAGGAGGAGAGAAGCAGCAACTGTCGTCGTCGTCGGAGTGGATCTGCAACAAAAATCCAGAAAACCCAAAAATGGCGATTGACTCGACGAGTAATGGCCTCGGAGTAGAGACTGGTGTCGAGGGCTGCGAGTGCAGTGGCGCGACGACGATGAGGCGGCAGAGGAGGAACTGAATGTGGCCGAGGAGTTAGGCCACACTATCGGAGTCCGTGAGAAAGGAAGAGGCTGAACGCGGTGAAGTCCATGAGCTTGACCGCGAGAAGACGATGGAGGTGCACCAGAAGGGATGAGTTGGTGCTCGCGGGTGAAGGTGCCGGCGTGGTGGTGGGTGGTGCCGGCGTGGTGGTGGGTTGTGCAGAATAAAAAAAACCCAAAGGAAACGCAGGAGAGAGAACAGAAAGCAAAAATAAGAATGTTTTTTTTTTCTTCCGGTAAATGACTTATTACCACCGGTAAAACACACTTCCTCACCCGTGAGGAAGTTTCTCGGAACTACATATTAGCTTTCACCCTAGTATAGTAGCAAAATATAATTGAAGGATAGGAACAACACCAACAATATTGTGAATTCAAAATCAAATTTACCAAGAAACCAACCAGCTCTAAAAGAAATAATTCATTAAAAGACGCAACAATCCATTACAAATAACTAACAATTAAAAGAGATATTTATAGAAAAGGGGAAGAAAGACTATAAAAAAAAACACCAACACAACTCTACAATCTAGTACTTGATCTTCCACCACCACGATTTATCACCGTAATGGTGTTGACATAGAATGCTTTTTAAATCCACCAACAACGACACCTACTCTCCGCATAAAACACTCCAAGCTTGTCCCATGGAAACCCAAAATCGCGCTAAAAACACGAGCAACATCAAAAAGGGTTCTGAAAAAGATCAGAGCTTGTGGGGGAAATGGAAGGGAAAAAGATCTGAGCTAGGGGATGGTGATCTTTGTAATTCGGGATGTTTGTGGTGATCTCTATGCGGAGCATCAGGACCATGTCGTTGAAGGAGAGGAGCTCTGACGCGTGAGGATGCCGATAGAGGAGGGTGACGCGAGCTTGGAGATCGTCAACAGGAAAGGTGGGGACGACAGAGAAGAGATCGGACCAGCACAGGAAGGCAGATTGATGTTGGTGCGGATTGGTTTGGTTGCTCCGGACAGGCATGGAGGTTCCTGTAACATCCCGTATGCATCCAGTTGTTAACATTCAATTATGGTCGTTAAGCGCAACAATTAATTTAACAAAATTAATTAGGAAGCAGCTAATAACATGACATCATCATACATCCATAAGTAATAATAATTGTGCATTATGTATGATAATTATTCACGAGTTTACAACCATATAAGACCCCAGGGTACGTTCTTCCCTCAGGGTCGGGTTACAAAGCGCATAAATACATAGACATAACAAAGCAGGGAGTCAATGGGCTCGCAAAATAAAACTAAGGTTCATCTGGAACCCGTCCCGGCTTGGCCTCGTGTCCGGAATCCCTCGGACTGCCCTACTACCCGGGCCTCCTGCCTCGGGATCGACCGTCCTCGCTCTGCTTATCACCTACAAAGACATATAATTCTCCAACTAGGGTGAGATAAAGATCTCAGTAAATTCCGAGTCCTTGGAAGCTTCTCCTTCCTCGGGTTCACTTCCACGATACATAGCATCAAAACATGCATTACACAAGAGAGCCTTCCCGGCTGTCATTCACGCATTACATGTACATAATCACATGGATATAGCAAGAGAAGATCATCCAATTTAATGGGCACATTCTCTGTATATCGTTGTCAGAGGAAGATCATCCAACTTAATGGGCACAATCCCTCAGGACTTCGGGCAGATACTACCTGAGGAAGATCATCCAACCTAATGGGCACATTTCCTCAAGGTTCTGTTCGGACGTATATGGCTCTTCCAAGAGAGGATCATCCTTACTATAAGGGCACAACTCTCTCAGGGTTTTCATATATACTAATTGACCACTTAGAGTTGTTCCACATGACTTTGGCTCTAAGGGAAGTCCATATTTTGTCCATTCTACTGGCCATAGAATCTCATACATCACAACATATCATCACAGTGCAAATCATATACATGTTCTCAATCAAAAGCAGTAACACACAATTTCAATGCATGCACCATGACATACAATAACCATCACTCCCTTGGAGTGTGGTGGAACACCGTCAAGGAGAAGAACTCCCAAGAATAGAGCGCTTACCTGTTCTAAGCGCTACACCAGTACTTTCAACGTCGCGGTCCCGAACACCACTACCCTCTATATCACACCCTACATACATGCATGCAAGCGATCAATAGCGGTTCTCAACCGTTGCATGTAAAAAAACTCTATTCTTTTCTAGATTACAATAACTAGTCACCCAACAGGTGACATGCAGACCCCCAAAAGGGCCTATCTTGACAAAATCTAACCCAAAATCCATAACCGTTAGATTTCAATGTTGGACCGGTGTTTCTTACCTAAAAAAAAATGTTAATGAGCTAGAGAACAGCTTCTCCAAGCTCAAACGTCTTAAAATCGTCTTCTCTCCCCTAAACTCGAAGCTTTCCCTTGCTTGTCAATGGAGGAAGCAGAGAAAGAAAGAAAGAGGGTCTTTAGTGAAGAGTTAGTGGGAGAAATGAGTCATGTCAGGAAATGACCCGCATGCACGTTACTTATATACCTAGTGAATTAACACACGTCACTTTAGCCAACACGCGTCACTAAGTGACCTGGTGGTCAACGTGGATCGCGTGTATAACGTAAGTTTGTGAAGGCACCAACTACCGGGTTGGCGAGTCAAATATATACTACCTATTTATGTGTGACTACCGGGGTCTCTATATATATATTTACTAACGCTGCTGGGTTGGTTTAATAACATAGAATATGCGCGGGATATTATCCTAAGTAGTCCACTGTTGGCGGGAGCCAATGCCCCAGGTTCCCGTGGGTTTATGTTAACAAGCAAGGGCGATACTCGGGTTGGCAAACCAAGTGCATTTGACTTCCCCACTTGATGTGCGCAGCCCAGACAACCTTGTCCGGGGTCCTACCTTGGCATAATATAAAACCCGAGGTCCCTCATTTAACCAATTACAACGTTTATGTAATCGATCACATAGGGCTGAGACCTTGTTCGGGTTCCTTATAGAAATGACATCCCGGTCACACGAATCCAGATGCCTCATAAGCGCTGACTTAGGAAAGCGAACCCGGATTTGTTATAAACACCATTACCTCTTAATCATAACATTATTATATAAAGTGCCTACGTGGACACTCAAAACCTTACAGTTCCCTTCCCATTTCCCTCCTAAGCCCAAATCTATTAGGACAACGAGTGTAACGCCCCATATGCATCCGGTTCATTAACATTGATTTATGGTCGTTAAGCGCAGCAATTATCACAGATAATCAATTTGGAAGCAATAAACAAAATGACATCATTAAACATCGTTAACAACACCCACTGTACATCATATATGGTGAATTCTCATAATATACAATGTATATACCAAAACTGTACACATCCCTCTCCGGGTACAAAATAATAGGCATAAATCAAAAGATAGAGCCAACATGCTCTCAAACTCTATGCCTAAGATTCCCACAGAACCATATCCCTCTACTCGGGTCTCTTACCCTAGGATCTATCAGTCGCTCCCTGCGTATCACCTGCAAAACATAATCCCCAACAGGGGTGAGATAACAATCTCAGTAAACTCAAGATTCTTGGAGGTCTTTCCTCCCCCTGGTTCACTTTCATGGAATATAATATCAAAATTGGCATCACACCATCTAGCCATCACACTATCAATACACATTACATGTATATGGCATGTAAACATAACATTTATCAGTGCCTGCAGAAGCTTCATCCATATAAATGGGCACTTTTCTCACAGGACTTACTCAGACATAAATAGTCAATTCTACTGATCAGAGAATCTCATCAATCAACAAACACATCATCAATCCGTATACATTATATACATGTTTTTCAATCAAAACAGTAATACACAATTTCAATATACATGCATCATGACATACAATAACAATCACTCGCCTGGAGTATGGTGGAACACAATCAAGGGAAAATACTCCCAAGAACAGAGAGCTTACCTGCTCTGAGCGCTACACTGGCTCTCCCGGCCTCGTGGTCACACCCACTAGTAGCCTCCGAATCACGCCCTACATAACGACATACAAACAATCAATTACGATTCTCAATCGTTAGAATGAAAAGAAACGTTATTCCTTTCCATTTAAACCTTTTTATCCTCTATCTTAAAGTTATAAGAACTAACCACCTTATAGGCGATTCACAGGACCCTTAGCAGGATCTATCTCGGCCTAACCAAAGCACTAGAGTCCCTCTAAGACTCTGCATAAGCTAGTTCAAAGCACACAATTGCTTTAACCGCTCTAGATTTCAAGAATAACCAAGTTATTCAAAACAATCATTCCAACACTTATTCATCTTCTATACGGCCTCCTAAACACTTTTAGTAAAAGCACATATGCTCATACATGTCATGATACCCTCCATTTAACCAACATTCTTCCTACTCATACATATCTCAGGGTCAAACCAAACTTCATCAATAGTCATGATTCAAAGTTCAATATTCATTAGAACAACCTCCTGAGCATACTTTTCTAAAGAATCCAAGCCTAATTCCAGCCCTAACACAAATGGGTCACTATTCATCCCAAGAACAATTTCATCAATCAATCGGTAAAACTTGAGTTTCTTACCTCTAAACTGTTGAGGAAGGCGGGAGGATCACTTCTCCAAGCTTTAGTGTCCTCGAATCACCTTCTTTCCCTTCCAAATCTCTACTCTGAGGAATTCCCTAGAGAACTGGATCTCTTCGATTGATGGTTCTTAAGGAGAATAGAAATTGGAATCTAGCTCATAGAGAAGTTCTAAACAACTTTCTAGTTGGGTGGAAAATGTTTAGATGAAGGATGAAGAAGATATGAAGCTCCTCAAGCTTGTCAATGGCAAAAAACGAAAAAGGAAGAAGAAGAAGCGTTTTTTCCAGTCCCAAAACGTGAAAATGACCTTTTATAGGCCCCCAGTCCGTGTCCCCGCGCTACTGGCGCCACACTGGCGCTAATCGCGCCAACTTCCAGTGAAAAAAATGGCTTTCTGGCGCTAACGGCGCCATTCTGGCGCTATCGGCGCCAACTTCCAGAGAAAATTGGCCTATGGCGCACCTCTCACGCTACCAACGCCGTTTCTGGCGCTACTGATGCCACTCTGGCACCACCAGCACCACTAACCAGACAGGCCACTTAATTTTTTTTATTTTAGAAATCATAGTTATTATAACGAGGGTGTGGGGAGAGACTACAATATTGACGACCCTTTTGAGGCAGATTAATTAATAGGGATATTTTTTTCCGCTTAATTACTTACTGATGGTAGTTTTTAAATTATTTATCAAAAATGGGTAAGTTGTAACAGATTTTACGACTTATGTGAATGTCGTAAATTTATTTACAACTTATATTTTTTTCATTTGATAAATGAAAATCGTATACTTATTTACGATTTTTTCGCAATTATATATTTTAAATATACGACTTGTAAGTCGTAAAATGGAATCGCAAATAAATATACCACATTAGTTATTTTTATTTTATTGTGGATACAACTTCAAAGTCATTTTTATGTTTTTTTTAATATGTGGAAGTCATACGTCCATTTAGGTCTTCCTTATTATTTATTTTAAATTTTTTTGTTAAAGTCGTAAGGTACTATATGACTTACTTTTTTTAAATTTTTTTTGTGTTTTGTTTTGTTAACCGTTTGTGGTTTGTATTTTTTTTCACTTTTGTTTAATTTCTTTTAGTAAATTTTTATTTTTGTAGAACTTTTGTTTAATTTGTTTAATTCTTTTGTTTAGTAAATGTTAAAAAAAATATTTTATTTTTATTTAAGATTTTACTAATTAATATATGTTTAATATTTTTTTATTTAATATTTTGTATATGTTTTTATTTAATATTAACATTAAAAGATAATATTGTTTTTTTAAAGTTTCTATTTTGTTTTGTTTTGTTATTTATTTATTCTTTATTTTAATTGTTGTTTCATATTTTTTATCATAAAAATTGTCTTATTATATAATTTAGAAATTTACAAATTAATATATGTTTAATTGAGGTATTATATGATTTTATTTAATATATTTTACAATTTTTGTATTTTATGTTAAAATTTTTATTTGAAAAGAATTAAATTAAAATTTTTATAATAATATTCAATTATTGTTAAGAAAATTAAATATTTGAGACAATAATACCTTAACGATTTTAGTTAACATTTATGAGAATATCATCAACATAATATAATTTAGTAATAAAAGTGATTGTTAAAATAAAAACAACATTTGTAATTAATATAAATGAACAATACAAATTAAATAAAAGTATAAAAACTAAAAATAATATTAACTGTTGACTTCCTTGTATGGACAGTTACTACGATTATGTCATTCAGTTCTACACAATGAACATTTCTTAGGCCTATTTGGAATTAGTTCGTCTATCTCATTATGTATACGAGTAGTGGCTGACCTTCCCGATGTCTGTCGCCATTTTGAAGAATCAAGCGTAAAATATGGACCCACATATTGAGACCATTGGTCTTCGCTTTCAAGGGAGTGAAAGTGATGTTGATAAACTTTGTAAATGTTTTCCATCTTATATACAGGATCAACAAAGTCATCGTAATTTAAATTGCAAGAAGCGCATGCTGCAATTGTGTGCGAGCAAGGAATTCGAATGGCTTGAAATTGTCCACAATCACATAACCATTCGTTCAATTTGATAGTGCATGCCATTGCTCGTCGCCTAAATCGCGTGTTTGCAATTTCTTGAACCTCAAACTCCCTTGTTTCTTGAACCTACATCCTCACATAATGTGAGGTCTCAATGTGTCGATTTTCTTGCAGCATGACAGATACCTCTTCAGAGTACCTATATCTTGCCTCTATCATGGCCATGATTTTCATGCCATTACTAACAAATGAATCATTTATTTTATTAAATGTTTCATTCACTAAGGCAGTAATAAGCAATGCTCGGGCTCCTTTTAACACATAATTCATACATTCAGCAAGGTTAGTGGTCATATGGCCATACCGTTTTCCTTCATCATATGCCTAATTTCATTTATTCTTGGGAATTTGGTCCAACCAATCTGCTGCTTGTGGAAACTCGGATCGCATTTTGAGAAACTTTGCCTCAAATCGAGGTTTTCTCAACTCCTATCCTATGGCAGAAGAAAAAACAATAAGTATTAATTAGGTGAATACATAATAATGCAAGAATTTCACTTATGAAATGTTTAGAAGCTTACCCATATTTATGACTTATTTTTTTAAGTCAAAATTCCTAAATTGTTTGTTAAAATTTGATTCAATGTGGCAAATGCAATAGACAGAAGATACATCCAGTGTAGTCTACCCAACTCTGTCTGATCGCCAAGCTACTAGCAAACTCGTTCCCCTGTCTGAAATAATACACAAATTTTGTTGAGGTGTAACGTATCTCCTTAAATGATGCAAGAACCACATCCAAGCTTCTTTGCTCTCGCTCTCAACAATTGCAAAAGCAAGTGGAAAAATATTTATACTACCATCTTGTCCAATGGCAGTCAATAAAGTATCACAATATTTTCCAGTTAAAAATGTCCCATCTATTTGCACAATCGGCTTGCAATATTTAAAGCCTTCAATGCATGGCTTAAATGAAAATGATATGAATACTTCACACTTAACCAAGAGGGGGGGTGAATTGGTTAGACCTTGGTAAATAAAAAATTCTTTAATCAAAATCAGAGTTTTAAAGGATCTTCATCACTTTTCAAAACCAAGAAACCTTATTCAATCAAGTAGCTCATCCCCTTAAACTTCAATGGATCAAAACTGACTTTTCAAGATAAGCAAATGAATCAAGAAACAATTAATATGAGGAGAGTAGATTCAGAAAACAACACACAAGCAATTTATACTGGTTCACTTCAAAACCATGAAGCTACATCCAGTTTCTTTCAACCAACACTAGGCTAAAGTTCCACTGTTTAATATATGTTCTTACAAGCAATTACACAGCCTCTCTTTATCAACCCTAGATAAAGTTCAGAAATCTAAAACACTATTAGATTCTTAGAGACAAACCCACTGAGAACACTACTCAGCTCAACCCCTAGAGAAACCCTATATCTAGATACAAGTAAGAACACAATTACAATAGCAAATTACAAAACAATAATCAAAACGAAAATTACAATCAGATTAAGGAGACAAACAACCTGATGATCCAATGTATGCAATGCAAATGAAGTTACCAGAACAGGTTGAATCTTTAAAACACAAGAAACACAACTTTCCTTAATCTTGAAATGGTTTCATGCTTCAAGAGTGACTTAATTTCACATGATCAATGCAACATGAAGCATGACTGAATCAAACCCTCAGAAAAGAATTAAGAATGCTCAGAAGACTGTTTTAGCTCAGAAAATTCGAATGGGTATTATTCCACAAAGTTACAAAAACAGCTGAGCAAGGGTTCTATTTATAACAGAAATTTTTAACCGTCAGTAATCGATTAAAACGCACTAATAATCGATTAAATTAACTTTGGTAATCGATTACATTTCCATTATAATCGATTAATCTGTTCATAGTTTTTCTGGGTTTGAATAACAATCAAAATAATCGATTATCTCGATCTGTAATCGATTATTACAGTCAAAGCATAATTTTCTCAAAGCTTCTTTAATCGATTACAGAACCTGGTAATCGATTAAACCAGTCATAGTGTATTTTCATAAAGCTTGGATAATCGATTACAAATCCTGGTAATCGATTAAGACAGTGCAGCACAATTTTTCTAAAACAAGCTGTAATCGATTACGAACTTGGGTAATCGATTATTTTAGTAAAACTTAGTTTTCTTCAAAGGCTATGTAATCAATTACTATATGTGGTAATCGATTATGGCAGTGCAATGTTAAAATCAGATATAAGCATGTAATCAATTACAACTTCATCATAATCGATTAAATAGTTCAACAATGCAGTTTATATTAAAGCGTAGGTCAAATAATCGATTAATTCGACATGGTAATCGATTAAAGTGTTCCTGAACATTTTCCAGATTTGATGAAGATCAAAATAATCGATTAAACCATTATTGTAATCGATTATTACAGTGAAAAATGCTTTTTCTTAAAAACCTTTGAATTATTTTAAAACCTTAGTTGATTTGATAATGCCTTGTGATTTTTGTTGATTTAATTAAGTTGAATATGTAGTGAATGAATGCAATGCACTTGGATCACCAGAATTGCTTTTCTCTTACACAATTTAATCCTAAATTGTCTTCAAGTTGTCCTTTGCATGTTGAAAGCTCAAAACCAAATCTTGAATAAATTTCTTCTTATTCCTGAAGCAGCTCCCCCTTAATCCAACATTAAAAACCCAAAACACACGATTAAGAATTACCTTAGAAGTGTCATCCTCACCATCTTCCATTAAAATGAATGTTTTGTATTTAACAATTGTACCTGGTAGAAAGTGTTGAATCGCTGTCATCCATGTAGGCAAATGCCTATAGGATTTTTCCTAACTTCCAAAAGCAATTTCAAGTGCTTTTTGTTTAGTTGTCCATGCTTTTATGTATGTCAAATTATAATCAAATCGTTGCATCATGTTTGTAATCAAGGTTTTTATTTGGATACCAGGATTTGTTTTCACTAAGTGCACAATATTATGAGTAATAACAGATGAGTCTAACCTAACATGATCTTGTGATAAATGTGAAGTTGTGCAAGTGTGAGTTCCAGTTATTTTTTTCATCTCCCACCTCTTACGTAACTTGCTGAAGGATGCTCTAGCCCTCCAATGACAACCATGACCATATTCAGTACACTTAACAACATACCTGTCACTTTTGTTTTCTTCAACATGAAAATTAAATGAATGTATAAAATGAAATTCCTTTATGGCATTCACAGCTGCTTGTTTTGATTCAAGCATCATGCCTTCATAAAGGTCATTCATACTCTCACCCGCTCTGTTCCTATATGGATTTGAGTAGTGTAGATCTTCTAAAAGTTGGCTATTAATAGTTTCAAAATGCAAAGATGACTGACTTTCAATTTGATTGCTTGCTTCTCCAGTTTCATGAAATGAGTATTCTTCATCTTCTTCACTAAATTCGCTAACATTGTCTCTGACTATGGGTTCTTCGCTAGCCATCTGTGAGAAAATTTGATTGTAATTTGTTACTCAAAATGTGAAGGCATTAACATGGTAAGGAAAATGTGATGATAAAATATGAAACATATTATCATAAACATACCTGGAAGATAGTAAGGAAGAAATTAATACCAGACTTGAATACTATTTTTTGAAATTTTTAGAATGGTATTGTTAAATGAGGAAATACCAAGTGTTCGTTGAATCGCTTAAAACATGCCTTTATAATAAAGATGAATGAACATGAAGCAATCTGAATGATAAATCAAATCATAAATTTTCCATGAATAGTGTTTACTCCTTTATCATGTACACACTTGACTTCCATGTTCAGTTAAATGATTTTTTTTTTATAAATAACTATGATACAAGGTAAAAAGGTTAAAAAGTTTAATTACTACACTAAATATTAAAACCATATTTTCTACACTATTTTTTTAAAACCATAACTTTTATACCCTACGTATTACACTAAACTTTTAAACCCCAATTTTTAAAACCACTAATTTTGTACTACAATTCTTAAAACCCTAATTACTACCATATTTTTTTAAAACCCTAATTTTTATACCATACCTACCTCACTAAAATTAAAAACCCTAATTTTTAAAACCACTAATTTTGTACCACATCTCTTATAACCCTAATTACTACACTATGATTTTAACCCTACTTTTTTAGACCATAATTACTACCATAATTTTTAAAACCCTAACTAATATAGTAAATGATAAAACCATTTCTTAAAACCCTAATTACTACACTATTTTTTTAAAAACCCTAATTTTTATACCTACCTACTTCACTAAAATAACCCTAATTTTTAAAACCCATAATTTTGTAACACATTTCTTAAAAGCCTAATTACTACACAAATTTTTAAAATCGCTACATATAATGGTAAAACCATATCTAAAAAACCCTAATTACTAAAAATGGTTTTTTTTTTAATTCATTAAACCTAATTCACTATTCACAACACGACTTTAAAGTCGTGTGGTATGTCACGACTTTAAAGTTGTGCTATCATCTACGACTTCCAAGCTACCATGGCCTCCATGCTTGCTAATTTCATGAAGAAATTGTGCCAATCCATACGAATTCTAAGTCGTGCTAAAGTGGACGAGTTTGAAGTCGTTTAACCAAATACGACTTCTACTAAAATAGCCAAAAAAAATAAAGCATAATAAATAGGATGCAGAACATGCATTTAAGATTGGAAAAAATAATGGAACCATTATAAATACCATCAACAACAAGCATTAAAGATTGGAAAAAATAATGGAAGAAAGGACAAAGCGAGCTTGGTTCCTGAAACAATTATTGAATCAACGTACAGTATGAAGTGGCTATTGCACATGCCTTGATAATAGAATTATTTTTAGGGTGTACATGATATAAAGAATGGTTTAGAGCAGGTTATAGCATAACATTATATGAGTTGAGCCACGTGAAGCTTACAATATGAGATGGCCATACAAGCTGTGTCAAAAGAAAACAATAATGGAGCACATGATGTGAACAAGTTTGAGTTGAAAAATGGTTCAACAGAACTTTTGACATATAAAAAAAAAAGCTTACCCACATGATTCTTACAAAAGAATATGAATGTAAAGAAGAAAAATAAATGAAAGCATTTAAAGTATGGAAATGACCATACAACTTTGTAAATATTGTACTTCTGAGAGCCATGAAGATGAATAGTTCGTAATAACTGAGCACACTAAATAATGTCATGCTTTTGAATGATAAGTTAAATCATGTATTTACTTTTATCAAATTAAATAGGTAGAAGATTTTTATGAAACTACATAGCAAGCTCAGGTATTGGACAAGTTGAAAATAATTTTGAAAGACATCCCATTAGTGGAAGTCACGTGAATTAGGAAGAAGATAGTAAAAATTATGAGATTCTCAATGACTAAAGACAAATAAATGAATAGTATGAGACTATTCATTGCTTGAACATCGAAGCAATCCACATCAATAATGCCACGTTGATTTAACTTGCTATTTCATTGTAGTAGTATAATACACTATCTGAATGTAATTTTTATACACTTATTGTTTCATTCACTAGCTTGCTCCTTCATCATTCTCACGAACCTTACTTCTTTTTCTCCAAGCTCAGTTGTTTCACTCTTCTTTTAATTTATTCTTTTCTTCTTCTTAAGCAATGGCAAATACCCAATCTGGTGGTCCTATTGATGAGTCTTTGTTGCGCTTACAAGACAATCATATTTCAATCTTAGTATGGGAAGGCGAAGAAAGAATGATTCGTCCAAGGTTGCATTCTGTCTGGGCTTTGAGACACTTCGATCAAGTAGACAATCGTGTGAAAAATGCAATAACTGAAGCTGACTTTGGTCGTATTATGACTGTCGGCCAAGTTGATATCAACCAGCATTTGGTAACTGCATTGGTGGAACGTTGGAGAATAGAAACTCACGTTTCATTTTCCACATGAGGAGGCAACCATAATGTTGCAAGATGTGGCATTGCAATTGGGCCTCAAAATTGAGGGCCTACCAGTTACTGGTGCCATTATTGGAGATGTACGTGAATGTTGTGAAGCCTTACTAGGGCAGACTCCACTAGACAAGTATGTAAAGGGAAAAACTATTTATTTAACTTGGCTGCGGCAAAATTTTCAACAACTTCCTATTGATGCTGATGATGTTGTCATTGCACAACATGCTAGAGCTCATATCATGATGCTCATAGGCGGTTGTTTGATGTCAGATACATTTGGCGCACGGGTTCATTTTATGTATCTCCTTATATTATCAAATTTGACTGAGGCAAGTCATTATAGTTGGGGTGCTATAGTATTAGCTTCCCTTTACCGAGCACTAGATTGGGCTATAAAGCCCTTACAAACTGAAATAGGCAGATGTTTGTTGCTCCTCCAATCATGGGCGTGGGACCATATCAAATGCGTTGCCCCACAGATACATGCCCTATCTAATGAAGAAGTACAAGAAGGACTTGGATTTCCTCTTGAACGCAGGTGGTCACGACCGATGAGTCAAACAAACATTCCCACCAATTTTGTCAGATTGATACGCGTGACATTTGATAGACTACATATGCATGAGGTTCGATTCTTAATATTCATGTTAAATATTTGTTTATGTTTCCTACTGGTAAAAACATATGTGACAATATCACTCTTGTCTTGTAGTTCTTGTGGACACCTTATGATACACCTGAAATAAGACCATTAATTAATAACATCGAGGTGTTTATGATAGCTCGTGCAAAAGTCCCTCTCATATGTTTTGAAATTATGGAATGACATGTAGTAGACAGGGTCATGAGACAATTTGGAATTTGACAAAATATTTCAGATGACCCACCAAACCTAGATCAACTCCACAACATAGATATGAGAGGGAGAACAAATATTTTTTGGCCTCACCAACATTGTTGTCATTGGATAAATAAATGGAATCATTGGAATGCTTATATTGTTCATGGTGAAATGGATAACAGTATCTTGCATGAAAATTCAGAATACATGCAATGGTATATATGTCGAACTAGACGATGTATATCGCGTGAGGGGAGAGTATCTTCTGATGTTTAAATTTTATTTTATAATTTTTGTCAATTATTACTATTATTGTTGATAATATATTTTTAACTTCATAAATCTTAATTTGTACTGCTATCCCGCCCATCACCACCATGAATCACATGCTCAACCCAATGTACCTCCAATGCATGTTTCTGGATATATGCCCCAACATCATGAACCACATGGTTCTTCTATTTATCAATCAATAGGCTTCTCTGGATACATGCCTCAATAAGGTGAACAAAGTTCACAAGCATTTGGGTTCGCATTATATATGCTTAATACTCATTCCAAGTTCCTTCGACCTCAAATGTTTTTGAAGGATTCTCACAAAGGTTCGGTACCACTTTTAATACTCCTTCATTTGCATATAACCTACCACTATCGACCTCCTGCTATCGTCCATCATTACCTACTCAAATGCAAGACATGGGTCATAAGGATGAGCAGGAAGATGATAACAACAATTCCAATAATGATGATGATGGTGAGGCTGGTGATCATGTTCCTCAACAACAACAAACAATTACACGTGATCATCCTAGAACAAGAGGAGGAAGATGTCGTAGAACAAGAGGTCAACAACAACCAACGAATCTAGTGCAATAAGATGAGAGACATCGACGCAATTCAAGAAGAATTCGTTGTGGGACATCATCCAACTTTTAGATTTTTTTAAAGGATTATGTAGTACATTATAATTTTTCTGATTTTAATATAACTCTTTTGCATTTATATGTTGAAAATATTCTCATAATTGTTAACAAAAATCATTAAAGTATTATTGTCTCAAGTATTTAATTTTATTAACATAATTGAATATTATTATAAAAATTTTAATTTAATTCTTTTCAAATAAAAATCTTAACATAAAAATACAAAAATTGTAAAATATATTAAATAGAATCATATAATACCTTAATTAAACATATATTAATTTGTAAATTTCTAAATTATACAATAAGATAATTTTTATAATAAAAAATACGAAAAAACAATTAAAATAAAGAAAACAAAAAATAAATAACAAAACAAAACAAAAACTTAAAAAAACAATATTATCTTTTAATGTTAATATTAAATAAAAACATTAATAAATATATACAAAATATTAAATCAAACAAAAATATTAAACATATATTAATTAGTAAATTCTTAAATAAAAAATAAAATATTTTTATTCACATTTACTAAAAAAAAGAATTAAAAAAATTAAACAAAAGTTTTACAAAAATAAGAAACCACAAACAAACATAAATTTACTAAACAAAAGAATTAAAAAAACTAAACAAAAGATTTTAAAAAATTACAAACCATAAACTGTTAACAAAACAAAACACAATTTTTTTTTTAAAAATGCAAGTTGTATAGGACCTTACAACTTTAACAAAAATTAAAAAAATAATAATAAGAAAGTCATAAATGGATGTACCACTTCCATATATTAAAAAAACACAAAAACGACTTTGAAGTACGACTTATAAGTCGTGTTTTCAAAATATATAATTAGAAAGAAGTCGTAAATAAGTATACGATTTTAGTTTAATAAAATGAAAAAAAATATAAGTCGTAAATAGATTTACGACTTCACTTACAGAAGTCGTAAAATCTGTTACAAATTATCCCTTTTTCATAAATAATTTAAAAACTACCCTTAAACAGTAATTAAGCGAAAAAAATACCACTATTCAGTAAATCCACCCCCTTTTGGGGTGATGTTTTATGAAATTTAAACGAAGGGCTTAAATGTCCTGGTGTATTAAAAGTATCTTATTTAGTTAAATTTATTAATAATATTTTAACTACTGTAGCAATTTCTTTTTCGTGTTTCCCTTGAACTTCTTAAATGCTAGTTCAGCCTAGCAGATGCCTTTTATAGAGTGTTAATTAGTCAACGTACTTTTTGATGTTTTTTTAAAGGAATGCTTACCTTTTTATTAAAGAAATATTTACATACATATGACGTATTGATATGAATATGATTGACTGTATGTTGAGGCTTTCCAAATAATTATAAACATAAAGTTATTATTAGATTTAATGTTTTTTTTTGGATTTTTCTGTTGTTATCCATGTCAAATGGGATTAGTTAAAAACAGTTTGGTTCAATTTAAAGAACAAAAACAGTTTTGTTCCGTCCAAATTTTAGTTTGGTCTAGTTCAAATCACACTTTAGTTTGAACTTTTTAAATATAATTCGCGGAATAAAAAATTAGTCTGGTTCAGTACGTCCAAATTTTTTCCTGTTCGATTCGGGCGAACTATTTTTTGTAATTTAGTACAGTTATGCCACAATTTAGTACTTTCCGATCCTTTGGCCAACCTTGATTATCAATGTTAAAAAAAAAATACATATTGTCAACAAATAAAAAAAATGATCGGCGATGCACTAGCAGATGATAGTGGGGACAACGATAAGATCTTAGCAATTGAGGCAATGTTTGGACATTAAGTTTTTCATTTTTGCTTTAATTAATTATGGTGGTTTATTTTTCAAACTTTAGCTCAGATAGAATCGCCCGAATTTTTTTTTTCAAATTTATAAATTTAAAACCAAATTTTGACAGCTAAAATTATCACAAATTATGAAAGAAACTATCATGTCCTCAACTTTTTCAACACCATCTTTTCAAAGTGACAAAAATAATATTTTTTAAATTTGAGACTAAATAAAATACAACATTGAAACAATGGGGTTTAGATCTTATAAAAAAATTAGTCTCTTACAACATACAAATTAAGATTTAAATTCTTGTTGAGAGATGTGTTTACACAGTGTTTGAGAGTACATCGAATAAAATTGCCTTCAAAGAATTATACTTGTGGAAAAAATAAAAATGATTCTTCATAATTCTAAAATAAATTAGTACTTCCTAGCTTTAGAAAAGTAGGTCCCTAAACTATTTGATAAATTTTAATAGGTCCCTTAATAATTTGTTTCTTTTCAATTAAATTTTTGAAGTTGGATTTATTTTTTAATGGGGTCATTCCATCTAATTGTTATTATGGTAAATTAACTGCTTTAGTAAGTTGCATGTGTGAGTTTGCAGCAAATTGATTGTAAAGTGAATGTGAATATTCAATTTTATCCAGGTGATTTATTTTATTTTCTTTTTCTTTTTAAAATATATTTTAAAAACAACATAAGAGGATGTGACAATTATGAGAAGACTTAACCATTGATATTTTAATCAAAATAAAATGATTACTAATAGTGAAATCAATTGATTATTTGGATATCAAAATTTTTCATAAAGTATAAAAAAGAGATCTATTAGTACTCCGATAAATAGAGGGGGAATGATAAAAAAATTAAATCTAGCTATCTCTTGGCAGCTTATATACTCTCACACGCAGTTCACTTCGACACGGAGAGAAATTATTCTTTCTCTATTGCACGGTGTAGATTATTGGAGGAGAGGAGCCAAATTGTGTATGGACTTTTCTTTTGTAATCTTTGGTCTTTGTAATGGGTGCTCAACGCCACTGCTTGTACGATTCACTTCCGTTTGATTATATAAAGTTTTATTTTCTTTTTCTCTCGTTGATTCTTTTTATGCTAGTGTAGTAGATTACATTTGCTAACTTTTTTTTTTCTCCTTTTGATTTATTTAATGTGGCAATCATTTTCCGTTTAATGCTTTTGTACGTATATGTCGTGTTGGCTCATTCATTTGCTCAGGTGATGATAAAATAAGGATGTGGTTTTAGTTCTTAGTTTGATTATAAAATAATAAATAAACTATTAGAATGCATATTATTTTTAGATTATGTTTGATAAAATTAGTTAAAAAATTAATTAGAAATTAAAAAAGTTAGTTGAAAATTGAAAAATTAATTAAAAGCTGGAAGTTGAACAATTAGCTTATTAAATTAGAAGTGCTTTAAAACTAACTATTGAAATAATTAAAAAGTATAAAATGATAAAAAAAATTATGGTTTATTTTAAAAAGTAACAAGGAAAATGAATAAATATATCGATGATAAAAATGAAAGAAAATATAAAAAGTTAAAAGCTAGAAGTTAACATTTTAAAAAACGCTACTTCAAGTAGCGTTTTAAAAAATGCTTATTCAAGTAGCATTTTAAAAAAATGCTAGAAAACTAGTGAGAAACTAAAAACTTATATATCTAACAACCAAATGAGCATTTTAGCTAGTAAAAAAAGATAGAAGCTAGCTGCAATATTTTGCTAAACATAGCCTTATTGGTTTGGTGTTTGTGTACGTATTATGGTGTATTATTATTTTAGCTAGAATTCATCTCTCTCGACTATTATGTTGCAGTTATTGTTTTAGCTATAATTCTTTCCTCTCTCTCATGCGATTGTTTGTGTCATTAGTTGAGTAGCATTTCTACCTTTAATGTTGCATAAATTATAAAAGTTTATAGAATAATCGTTGAGAAAAAGGGTTATGCACTAATAGTTTAAATTGTTTTACACAATTATCCAATCACAACCCACCATGTATGATAAATTTGTTGACTTTTAAAATAATTATCTTAAAGTAATTCAAATAATGATATGTGATTGGATGATTGTGTAAAGTTATTTTACATCGTCAGTGCATAGGCATTATATTAGACTTAGGGGGAGCAAAAGATGATCCATGAAGCTGATGATCTTAGACATTAATGTTTAGGCTTTTTTCATGCCAATTCAATTGAATGACATTTGTAATTTGTGTATTGATATGCTTCCAGCATATATTAGTTTTTAGGAGTAATTGATTAATAATTTGTTTATGAATTAGTAAATTAGATAAGGATTAGGTAAGTTATTACTTAATTGCATATTACTTTAATTTCTTATTTATTTTGTCATTTAGGAATCAACAAGAGAGGAAAAGAAGCAAAAAGAACAAGCTAGTGCTCCTGAACAAGCCGCGTGGATCGCGCCAGAACCCGCGCTACTTGCGCCAGGTGTTTAAAGCCAACCCTTCAACTCGAATAAGCCACGCTATTAGTGTGGCCATCCACGCGAGTAGCGCCATGATATCAAACTCAAGCATTCAATTCGAATGAACCACGCGATCAGCGTGGGAGACCACGCTATTAGTGCCAGAGTTCCAGAACAGCTTAATCAATTCGCACATCCCACGCAATCAGCGTGGGACTCCGCGCTAGTCGCACCACAAGCTCGATATTTTTTGATTTAAAAGATTTGATACTGATTTAGCTTGGGGAACAATTCCTTGTTACCAAAATTAAACCTAGAACGTATGGGGGATAAAAAGGGACCTCTGGGTCACAAAGAAGGATCTTTCTTTGGACCTTTTGAAGAGTTTCTGCAGAAGAAGCCATTGAAGAACCCTTGGAGAAGATTGGATTCAATAGGGAATTGCAGAATAGCAACTCTGTGTAATTTCTTCTTTTCCTCTGGTAATTCCTCTCTAGGAACATGCTAGTTGTGGGAGTAATGTCAGTTCTGAGTATGCTTGGCTAAATTCTTGTATTGTGGTTGAAGCAAGAACCTATGTGAACTCCTCTATGTCTTGATTGGTTTTAATGAGAATTATCATAATTGCTTTGTTTTATTCTGTTCTTCATTACATTGTTCTTAATTGGGACTGGCCATTCTATTAAGATGCTTAGGGTTAGGATTCACAATAGGGATATTGGGATTCTAGTTTCTGAAATGAGTAAAACAACAATTTATACATTACCTAGGGATAGGAATGTGTAGTTGCAGTAATTTCAGGATGTATTTTCTAAATGCTTGGTTTAAGAGGGAATCACTAAGGGATTAGGGTTTCTAATTTCACCAAAGGGTTAAATTACTAAGGGATTAGGATTTAGCTAATCATGTGAGAATGCATCAGCTGAGCAATTAGAAATAATTCAAGTTAATAATCAATTGAAGTATAGAAGGTAGGGATCATAGGGGAATGCGCTTTAACCACAATTATCTCTCAACACTGCAGTAAAATCAATTTAACCTTGGTTTACATTCTTGTTAAATTTCTGTCATTTAATTTACATTACATAATTACAAACTCAACCAATTCTCTCAACTTATTATTTGTCTTCCAATTTCTAAGACGTTAAGTTACGATAAAACTGCATTCAATCCCTGAGGAGACGATACTTTACTTACTCACTTTATTACTTGGAACGAATGGTACACTTGCCGATTTCACAACATGTATGTCTAAGTTGATGCCTCCTATGATCCATTGCATAAATTTCATTCATGCTTTTGCATTCATGTTTTCACAAAGCAAAAGTTTCATAAAAAGCTTTTCTGAAACTCAAGGTTTTCATGAGTGCATAAAAAACTAAGTGTTTCATGTTTAAAGTTTTGGAAAAAAAGTTTTCTCACTTGTTTAATCAATTACTAGCAAGTGGTAATCTATTACTTGAAAACATAGAGCAATTTTAATCAATTAAGAGAATATGACAATCGATTACACAGTTCAAAATCACATAATGAACTTCCTATGATAATCGATTACAACACTATGGTAATCGATTACTTGGTCCTATTTTTCATTAGAGGTTCCTGTGATAATTGATTACATTGCGTTTTAATCGATTACATTATCAATAAGTTTTTCCAGAAAGCCTCAAGAACACTTTAATGATTACTTAAGTGATTTAATCGGTTACTGGCAGTTATAACTGTTTTCTCTATAAATAGATGCTGCTTTTTTGAGTTAAAAAAACAACAAATTTTATAACCCATTCTTCATAGAGAAAAGATACTACGAGCATTTCAGTGTATGGCCCACAAATCCTCTGTTTCAACAAACTTCAAGAAACCTTGTGAGGATTTCCTTTTGGGCACTTGCTAAAGAAATTTTTGGAGAGATTATTTTGAGATTTCCATTCAACCATGGTTCAAGATTCTTAATCATTTGCATACATTTGAAAAACAATATGAACACACACAATTAACCAAGACGGGGGGGGGGGTGAATTGGTTAAAACAAGGACTTTAAAAATTTCTTTGAAACTAGCAACGGATTAAAGATCGTATCACAAATACACCTTTTTTAAAATGAAACTTTCAATCAATCAAGACTCACCCTTCACTGCAAGCAATAGCAGAAAAAACTATTTGTTGATCTTAAAAAGCTTAACCAAAAGATAAGCAAATAAAGACAACAAGATGAGAATAAGAGAACACCAAATCTATGCTGGTTCGCTCCTAAAAAAGAGAAGCTACATCCAGTTTCTTCTAATCAAACCTTGGTTAGAGTTCCACTATAATAAAATCTGTTCCTTACAAGCTTACAAATGATCACCCTTTATCAACCCTAGATAAAGAACTGAAATCTAAAGACCCTTCAGACTTCTAATGATCAAGACATAGAGAACCCTTATTATTCCCTCTAGAGAACCCTACTCTAGAAAAGCTTTAAGGAATCTCTTTGAGATAGGAACTTACAAGAACAAAATTAAAAATGAATTACTGCAAGAGTTTAGAGGAGAGATACAACCTTATGATCCTTAGAATGAAAGTGAATGAATTTACCAAACTGAAATCAGGTTGAAAGAAAACAATCTTCAAATCAGCTCTCCAAGGAAATTCTTTTCAAATCTTGTCCAAAACAATTTTATCAATGATGCATGTGATTCTTAGTTTTTGGAACAAGAGCTTTGAATCTCAGTATATCTTTTCTTAGAATCAGAGGGCTTTTGGAAGTGATGAAAAATTTGAAGTATGAAGTTCTGTCCAAAACAAAAGACCCCACAACTTTTTATAGAAAATTATTTCAACTGAATGTAATGGATTAAATCGTCCATGTAATTGATTATTTTCACTTAAGTAATCGATTAATATCCTATTCAATCGATTAAAGTGTTCTTAGTTCTTTCTGGAAAATATATATGAGCAAAGTAATCGATTAAACCGTCATGCAATCAATTATCACAATCAGTCTAGCTTCAGAAATGTGCTAATGTAATCGATTACGATTAGATGGTAATCAATTAACACAAGAAGATGTATCTTGTGTTTTTGTGCTGTGTAATCGATTACAATTACCTTGTAATTGATTAATTAGTTCTTCATGGCTTAAGTAACAGATTACCAATTCTGGTAATCGATTAAGTTAGTGCAGAAAGTGAATTTTCAGAACTTAACCATGAGAAATTGGATTCCTTATGCAAACATGAAAACCTTATGCTTTTTCACAAATCATGTGACTTAATTAAAACCATGTATGCATGACAATGGATGAAGTTTATGCAATGCAAGAGATCATAAGATGAAGCTCTCAAACAACTTAACAAATTACAAATGCCTTCAATTGAATGACATGTAAAAAGCTAAAATCTGTCTAAGACACATGGCTTCATCCTTGTCTTGATCCTCTTCCTGCTCCCCCTGTTTCTAACAACATCTACATTGGCTCCCAGGTTGTATCTCTCCTTGTTACTTTGGTGTATTTCTTTTAGAAATTTTGTATTTGTATTGTGCAATAGTTTCTTAGAGTTTGTCTAGAATAGGTTTTTCTAGAGGGAGATTAGAGAATGATTGTTTCTCTAAGTCTTGATCACAAAGAATCTATAGGTGTTAAATGTCTTGTTCTTAGTTTGGGTTTGATTAAGAGTGATTGTAAAACTTGTAAGAACAGATTGCATATAGTTAGATCCTAGCTTGTTGGTTAGGAAACTAGATGTAGCTTCTCTTGGATTGAGAAATGAATTAGTATAAATTATGTGTTGTTTACTTCTTTAATATTTTCTTTGGGTTATTGATTGTCATTCATTGGTTCAGCTCTTTCATAATAAACAAAAACAATCTTGTAATTGCATTTCATAAAGATTAGACCTTGATTGATCAAAGACATTCTAAGTTTGATTTGTGATATGATCCATTAAACTCTGATTGTTAAAGCAAATTTTGTTAATTGGGCAAGAAGAACCAATTTGCCACCCTTTTGTTTTGTGTGCTACTCATATTGTTTTCACATTAAACTCATAATCATTTGCTATCTAAAACTTTTGTGCATATAGTTGTTTTCTTTTTTCCAAAAAAAAAAAGTTTCATTTAAGTATGAACCAATCAATAACATTAACGAGTATAATTTATATCTTTAGCGTTATTTGGTTGTGAGGGTTTAATGAGTGTCCATTTGCTAGATTAAATCCTTGTGAAAGGGTAATTTCTTTTAAATAAAAGATACCAAAAAATAGTAATAAATTTTTTTCGGGGTAAAATAAATATCTATAAAGTTATATAGTTTTGTGTAATTAATTATAGGTACCGTTTTTAACAGACGTTGTAGGGTGCTAATACCTTTCTTACAGATAATCGACTACCAAACCTATCATTGGTTTCAAATACTACTTTTTAGAGGGCTTTCCAATGTTTTTCCCTCAAACCAAAATAGTGGGGACTTCATTTTAACTTATTTGGTGTCATTCCTATCGTCACTACAACAAAATTGACATATACCTACAAACAAATCCATCACTATAAGTCAATAATCTGTAGGTAAAAGTATAATTGACATTTACCTACGGATACTTTTCCCGTCAACTTTGAGGGGTCGTATTGTGATGGTTATTAGTCTGTATGTACAAGTTTTACCTACAATCATATCTTTACCTATGATTATATTTGTTTGTCACTATAGGTAGTACTTACAATTTATTCTAGGTGTAGGTAAAAGACATTAACGTATACCTACAACCTCTAACTATAGGTAAAAGTCATTAAAATATACCTACAACATCCAACTGTAGGTAAAAGTCATATAATAATGAAAATTAAACTAAATATATTTTATTTTCTTATTATTAAATTTTATGAAAAACAATATAATTGAAGGAAGGATTATTGAATATTGAATAATATACGAAACTTAACAATCTTGATATTTTGAACCAGGCCAAGTAAATTCATAATCTAGGAATGCACAAGATATTATCTAAATACCAATCATTAAAAGGGATAACAAGCTATCACAATTGACAGAAAAGTTATTAAAAGATTTGAAATTCCTTGAAGTTGTTCTTCTTGATTTTGCTCCTAAAATAACCCATCACGCCATTCATTGAATTTATTTTTCATTCTTGCAGTGAACGTCAGCCGCGCTGAGCAATGGTATGTCCCTAACATCTTTTAATTTACGAATCTCTGACCACTCACTAATATCTTCATTGTAATCCCTATAGCTATGAGTAGAAGTCAAGTTGCATGCTGCTCTGTCAATGGTTTTGTAAATATAAGGTATGATAGTAGCAATGTCACTGCCTTTTCTTGCAGTTGTTATCTGTGATAAAATTAATTGGGGAAACAAACTCAGTTGGGACCACCTAAAGGGTTTAACATTGGAATATCTTAATTCATGTTGTGAAAGCTTTAGCTTTGATAGTAAAATAGGTAAAAAAAATTGGATAGAATAAAATGTTACACAAATTTAGATTATCCAACTGTTCCAAATCAATATTCAATTCCAATTCAAAAAATTTAGTTACAAGATGTTTTAAGTATCGATCATTTTATAACATTTAATTAAGATACTATGATGCTTCTCTTTTCTGTTTTCATGTACCAACTGCTACAGTAAGTTATGATGACATAAGAGAGTTATGTCATTTAATTCAAACACAAACACTCCATACACATATAGATGCTGCAAGAACAAGATAAGGTGACTCTATTGAGAAAGCAAATGTCTAAGTATGGAAAAAAATAACAAGTTATTCCAATTTTCAAATGTACCTGTGAGCATGATGCCCATGCATTGAATAACTTTCCAGTGAAAAGCATGGGAGGGATTAAGAAAGGTAATCCTACAACAGTAGAGCAGAAAAGCATCTCCATCTGTGTTAACAATGAACAAGAAATTCACACATTATGGTAATACTAGACAACCAAGTCACCAATTTTACACTTACCTTTGTGGATTTGAACATGATTTGTGCAGGGTTTTGAGAAAAGCCAAAGATCCCTTTGTTAGGCCTTGGGACCCCATAAGCACAGTAGAAAGCTTCGCATAAGTTTTCCACGGGTTCACCATTTGCTTGCTTGTGAAGCCTCAGAGATAAATCGGAAACAAGTAAACAAATCCTTGAACAAATGTGAAGTACCAACCATAGTTGAAATAATAAGCTAATTCAACTATTTCATTATATTGAAAATATCTCAAATCAAAAAGCTCAAATCAATTTATGTTTAACCAATGAAAAAGTACTGAGGTTATGAAATTCACCTAAACTGAAGCATGTTATACACACATTCTTGAAATTGTTCTTTTTTTCTTCTCCCATATGTTATCCATATCTGATACCCGAGGCTCAAGAAAACATAACAGAAGACCAAGGCTTATGGTGGTTTTACAGTTTCAAACCAAATGATATTATTGAAGAAAATTAACCAGCTAAGTGTATGAACATGTATTGATAGAGGACTATCTAAGGATCAAGCAAAGGTCTAGAAGGAGAGACTAAAACACTTCCTTTGGTGAGCTTTGAAGGACCTATGACAAGAGCTAGAACCCAAGCCCTTCAAGATCACATTAAAAGGCTTGTCTGTTTAATTAACATGCGCTATCTGTTTTAATCGATTACAATGTTTCTATAATCGATTACACACGCTAGTGCTGGGATACCGGGTTGCTGAAGCCGGGATGCATAATAACCACGTGCTGTCTCTACAAGGGTGGTAGCTGGGATGACGGGTTGCTGAAGCCGGAATGCTTAATGATAGAGGACTATCTAAGGATCATGATGATGAAGGTCCATTCCAAGCCAAAGGTCTAGAAGGAGAACTTGAAGCACTTCCTTTGGTGAGATTTGAAGGACCCATGACAAGGTCTAAAACCAAGCTTCTACAGGAAGAGATGACCAAGAGAATCATGGTTGGACTATTTAACAAGGACAAGGATGGAGGGATACACAAGGAGATGAATTGGAGCACCTTGAATATTGTAGGAGAGCTTGCTTCAGAATTCCTTTCGTAGCTTTCGTAATTTTGTAGTTTTCGTAATTTTCGTAATGTCGTAATTTAGTAATTTCTTATTTGTGTAATGGGTCTCAATGTGGACTTAAAATAGGCCCAAACTATGCATTTTTAGGCCTAAATCTATAAGTACTCAAATATTGATATTTCTAAGACACTTTTGATTAATAGAAATTAAGCATTTGCTTGAATTGGGAGCTTAGCCTCTTGTTGGTTCTTGATTGAAACCAAATTGATTCTTATCAAGGAAGCTTTCCTTTGTGGCGAATCCTCCTCTGACTTATCGTTCCATTTGTGGATCGTGGCGTCATTCTTAGTCATTCCTTAATCTTCTCCATTTTTCTATTTGAGTTTTAAAGCACCATTCATGGAGTCTTGAAGCTTGCAATTCCGGAAACGATCCAAACCAAGCATTCATGTCTTGGTAGTCATCACTTAATAAACAAGTGTTGTCTCTACAAGGACGATAATTGGGATGTTGGGCTGTACTTAGACGGGATGTGCATAGTTGGGTTGTGCGTAGCTGGGATGTGAGTCACCGGTTGTGCTTAGTCGGGGTGTGGATAACTGGAATATGCATAGTTGGGATGTGCGTAGCCAGGATGTGCTTAGCCGGGTTGTGCATAGCTGGTATGTGAGTAGCTTAGATGTGCTTAATCAAGATGTACAAGCTGTCCGGGATGTTCGAGCTTGTCCGAGTTGTCTGGGATGTGCTGAGACAAGAAGGTGCTTAGCCATGATGTCCGTGATGTTCAAGCTTGTCCGGTATGTGTTGAGACAATAAAGTTCTTAGCCAAGATGTCTTAGCTATTTGAGCTTGTCCGAGTTGTCCGGGATGTGCTTAGACAAGAGGTGCTCAGCCAAGATGTCTGAGTTGTTCGAGCTTGTTCGAGTTGTCCGGGATGTTCAGAATGTGCGTAGACTGGATGTGCTTAGCTAAGATGTCCGAGCTGTCCGGAATGTCCGAGATGGGTTTAGTGCGTCTATGTATTTATGTTATTTTGTATTGGACTTTGTTATTTCTGCAAATGGGCCTAATATTACGTTTGTAGGTGTTTATTAGAGGCCTAGCCATATATATACTGAGACTTTGCCATTTTTGGCTAACTTTTGATTAATAGAAATTAAGCATTTGCTTGAATTGAGAGCTTAGCTTCTTGTTGGTTCTTGATTGAAACCAAATTGATTCTTATCAAGGAAGCTTTCCTTTGTGGCGAATCCTCCTCTGATTTATTGTTCCTTTGTGAAACATGGTGTCATTCCTAATCATTCCTTAATCTTCTCCATTTTTCTATTTGAGTTTTAACCTTTAATTTATGGACTCTTGAAGTTTGCAATCCGGAAACGATCCTAGCCAAGCATTCATGTCTTGGAAGTCATCATGTGGTATTAGAGCTTAATTCCGAAAAGCATTTCGTTAAGATTTCTATCTATGTTGTTTTGCATTTTTGTTTTTTATTTTTTTCCAGAAAATGAAAACTGAAAATTCTTGATTCTTGCTTGTTTGTTGTTCTTTGTGTGTTTCTTGTGTGATTTTTGAGTTTATCTTGCAATTGCCTTCATTTCCCCTTTTGTTTTGTTGAATTTGGAGTTGTTTTGAAAATGGGTTGTTCTTCATATTCTTTGTGTTTTTCATGAAACTCATAGCACTGCTGGAAATTTTCTGAGTTTGCTTCAAAAAATTATGTCTAGAGAGTTTTGGGCCGTTTGTGCAAATATCAAAATTGAGTCCTAAAAGAGAAATTACGAAGGACCAAAAGGCAATTATTAAAAAGTATATTGGGGTCAAAATGAAAATATAAAAAATATGAAGATCCAAGTATAAAAAAAAGTTGACAGCCAGATTTAAAATTAACAACCTTCTCTCTTAGTGTGTGCTTTTGATTGCTTTATAGCACTATCTTTTTGCATAATTATAGTGGTTTATATTTAGTCAATATTTCTTTTATCTTCATAATTGTCGTCTTTAACATTCCTTTTGAGTTGTGCTTTTCTTGTTGAGCTTTTATTGCTTGTCTTTTAAATTTCCAAGGTTTTGTCTTAGAATTTTTTCTTTCTTCATTGACCTCTTAAGTTGAGTTTGGATTTGTTTCATCTTTCACATTAGATATTCTTTGAATTGGAATCTTTGGTTGCTTTCAAGAGTTGAAGAAGAGTTAGAGAGTGGAAAAAGACAAGAGTGAACCTTATAGAAAAAGTCTTCCAAGTGTGAAACACGAGTAACCATTTCATTGCTTCTGTGAAAAGCTAATATCTCTTGCTCCATATGTTATTTCACAAATCCCAACGGTCAAAGTTTACATATGTGGGTTAGGAGCCTACCTTTAAAATTTAAAGGCGATCCAACGGTAACCATTCTACAATTATGATTTTACCAAAACAGATTTTGGGTTAAACTCGAAATCACACAATTTCAATGCAGATCAATCAAATTCCACATAACCTAATATCCACACCAAGAAGTTGAACAAGGATAATTCACACAACATTTCAACTAATCCAAATTAATAAAGTAATTAAATAATACAAGAAATACATCAAACATATATTTTCAATTATCAAAATTTCAGGGTGTTATAGTCTCTAATAGAGGTATTGAGGTCGATAAGGCTAAGATTGATGCTATTACTTCTCTACCTTACCTCGCTTCTATGCGGGAAATGCATTCTTTTCTTGGACATGGAGGTTTTTATAAGAGATTCATCTAGGATTTCAGCAAGATTGCACTGCTATTGTCCAATCTCGTCCAAAAGGACGTAGACTTTGTGTTTGACCAGCCTTGCAAAGAGGCATTTGAGGAGTTGAGGAAGAGGCTTAATATCTCTCCCATCATGCAGCCAACAGATTGGAAGCTTCCCTTTGAGCCCATGTGTGATGCCTCTAACTATGCACTTGTGGCTGTATTGTTACAGAGAGTGGATAAACTGTCCCATGTTGTTGCTTATGCTTCATGCACTTTAGATGCATCCCAAGTTAACTACACCACCATTGAGAAGAAGCTTTTGGCTATTTTTTTTTGCTTTATATAAATTCAAATCTTATTTGGTTTGCTCCTATATCATTGTCTTTACTTACCATGCAACTTTGAAGTACTTGTTGAAGAAGCCTAATGCTAAACCTAGATTGATCATGTGGATGCTACTTCTTTAGGAGTTTGATATTGAGATTAATGACAAGAGTGGTAAAGAAAACTTGGTTGTTCATCATTTGAGAGGATTGAGGGACCTGTTGAGTCCTTTCCCTGTTGAACATTTGATGCATTTGCATTCATCACATGTTACACCTTGGTTTGTTGACATTGTGAATTTAATTGTTGCATCTATTGTCCCACCTCATGCATCTAGGTCTCAAATAGACAAACTTAAGAGTGATGCTTAATATTATATGTGGGATAATCCTTATTTGTGGAGGTTTGGTAGTGACCAAGTGATCCGCAGGTATGTGTGATAACCGATGTTGTATCGCTTCAAAACAATTAAACTACGCTAATTCTATAGCACAAGATTAACATAGGTCAACTTAGAGACATAATCAATATGGTTCCAACTTCAATTCACTAGTAAATAATAGGGGGATTTTTGTCAAACAGTTTGCATGCGATAAACGAAAATTGCAGAAAAAACTTAGCAAAATAGAAGGTAATAGAATTGATAATAGGTATTCTAAAACAGATTAAAAAGCATCAATCCAATTCACCAAACCAAGCAATGCGAATTATCATAGTTCTCAGATAATGATCTTGTTATGAAACTTCATTCAATTTCATTAGAAGCAGTTCAATCGAATTAACCCCTAAATTAATTGAAACCACAAACCTAATTGAAATATCATCCAAATAATCTATGATTAAAAGTCAAAATTAGGAAATGAATCCATAACCTAATCCATTTTCAATCCTAAACACATTCGTAATCATGAAAATCGAATAGAGGATTGAAGAAGAAAGTGGACATTCATACATAAATTGAAATACCAAACCAGAACTCAAATTCTCCTTGCTTGGGCTGGATTCTTGGATTGATTGATTGTTTAGCCTTCCATGATCATCATCAATGGAAGCCCTATGAAATTAGTGCAAGAAAATGAAAGAGCAGAAATGAAAATGAAGAACAGTGAAGAACAGTTGAGAGAAAATAAGAGAAAGGGTTTTAATTCTAAAAACTTCTAAAATTCACCACAAAATATGTTTGTGCTAAAATGAGGTGTGTCTATCCAAATAACTAAAATCAGTAAAATATAGTGATTGAGTCAGTAGGAAAGGATGGGCCATAATTAAGCCCAACTAATCTAACAAATTACTAATTACACCAATTTCGCAGCCCAAAATTCAAGTACATTGGTTCTGACTTCAAGCCTAAAATGACCCTCAAAATGATAGAATTGGCCTCGGCTTATCTCTAACAAACTTGTAGATATTTTCCTTATCTTTCTAGGGAATACTCATATGCGCCATTTAGAGTTTTGTAGAGCTCTCTAGGTCCTGGACAAGGAAGATAAGTCAAGTAAGCAAAAACTCCGAAAATAAGCAACAATTATCAATTAAGCCACTTGTTTGCCTAAGGTAAAAACTGAATTAGAATTGGAAAACAAAAGTCCAAGAGAAGTCAAATAAGATAAGAAGAATAGAAAAACATTAAATTAAAAATACTCAATCAAAATACCCCACACTTAAACTTTTGCACTCCTGGGCAAAACTAAAAGAAAGACTAAGAGAAAAATTCAAACTAAAGTAAACCACAAACTAAAAGAAAGGTAAGAACAAGACACACATTTTTCAATGGACCCTAACAACGCAAAAAAGTGAGAAAGATGAAAAATGGAAGAAGGATATTAAAGTTCCAAACAATCCATGAACACATGATTACAAAGTGCAAAGTGAAAAAGTAGTTAAGTTAAACTTAAGAATGAACCAAGGTGATAGAAATCTCTCAAAGAGCAACACCCAACCTCTTCTAATGTGTATGGGTTTATGTTTACACTCACACACCATATGTAACTAGCACATTGATTGAGTATTTTTAGTTTAATATTTTTCTATTCTTCTTAGCTTATTTGACTTCTCTTGGAATTTTATTTTTCCATTCTAATTTAGTTTTTTCCTTAGGCAAACAAGTGGGCTTAATTGATAATTGTTGCTTATTTTCGGAGTTTTTGCTTACTTGACCTATCTTCCTTGTACAAGACCTAGAGAGCTCTACAAAACTCCAAATGGCGCATATGAGTAGTCCCTGGAAAGATAAGAAAAATATCTACAAGTTTGTCAAAGATAAGCCGAGCCCAATTCTATCATTTTGAGGGTCATTTTAGACTTGGAAGTCAGAACCACTGCACTTAAATTTTGGGCTACGAAATTGGTGTAATTAGTAATTAGTTAGATTAGTTGGGCTTAATTATGACTCATCCTTTCCTACTGACTAAGTCACTGTATTTTAATGATTTTAGTTATTTGGATGTTACACTTCATTTTAACAAAAACATATTTTGTAGTGACTTTTAGAAGCTTTTAGAATTAAAACCATTTCTCTTATTTTCTCTCAACTGTTCTTCATTGTTCTTCATTTTCATTTATGTTCTCCCATTTTCTTGCACTAATTTCATTGGGCTTTCATTGATGATGATCATGGAAGGCTAAACAATCAATCAATCCAAGGATCCAGTCCAAGCAAGGAGAATTTGAGTTCTGGTTTGGTATTTCAAATTCTGTATGAATGTTCACTTTCTTCTTCAATCCTCTATTCAATTTTCATGATTATGAATGTGTTTAGGATTGAAAATGGATTAGGTTATGGATTCATTTCCTAATTTTGACTTTTAATCACAGATTATTTGGATGATATTTCAATTAGGTTTGTGATTTCAATTAATTTAGGGGTTAATTCGATTGAACTGCTTTTAATGAAATTGAATGAACTTTCATAACAAGATTATTATCTGAGAACTATGATAATTTGAATTTCTTGGTTTGGTGAATTGGATTGATGCTTTTTAATCTGTTTTAGAATACCTATTATTAATTCTATTAGTTTCTATTCTGCTATGTTTTTCTGCAATTTTTGTTTATCGCATGCAAACTATTTGATTAAAATCCCCCTATTGTTTGCTAATGAATTGAAGTTTGAACCATATTGATTGTGTCTCTGAGTCGACCTAGATTAATCCTGTGGTATAGAATTAGCTTAGTTTAATTGTTTTGAAGCGATACGATATCGGTTATCACACATCCAAATTTTGACAAGACTTTAATTCATTCAACTTGAAATACACATGCATCAAAAGATCAAAAGGACTTTATTGGCTTGTAATGTATGGCTTAGGTAAAGGGTGGTAAGAAAAGGATATTTAGGCTAAAACTAAGAGACAAGAGGGGCAATGGAGAGTAAGCCAACAAGTATAAAGAGGGGTAGAAACAAAGAATTTATAAGGTTGAAAATGAATCACACAACTTTTATTGCATTTTTTTTTTCTTTTTCCTTGTTTATGCATTTTTTTCTTTGAAATTTTGCTTTGTAAACTCTTTCTTTTCTTTTCTTTCATTTTTCTATTCAAATCAAAACAAAATAAAAATACCCCACACTTGTTTGAAACCCACTCCTAAAACAATTCCAAGGCTCATTTTGTCCCTAAAGTTAGGATAACTTGGTTTTCCATTTTTGTTTGTTTATAATGAGGTACACAAGAAAGAAAAGGTTAAAGGCTCAAAAAGGATAGCAATGGATATCAATGCAAGGATAGTTTATTTGGCTAGTGGATAAAAGAAAGAAGGTCTAAATCATCTCAATCAAAGCATGTGCAACAAGGAATTTCAAAAGAGGCAAGACAAAACATAGAGTAATCTAGCACAAGGGTGAAATCAGACATGAAAGAACATAAATGAAATAATGTGATTCATCCACAAAGGCTCAAAAACTCACAAGGCATAATTCTATCACACATGATCCATCTTAAATTCTATTTCTCAAGCCTACTTATCACTTCAACAATTGCAACAATGATTCACATCAAGCATGAAACCTTTCAATCCAACAAAAATTAGTACATTTTGTTGGTTACAGGGGGCGCTAATCAAGGATAATCATCAAAGCTGATCAAGGAGGATGAATAAGCCTTTAGGTTTTAGCTTTTTACATGCCATTCAATTGAAGGCATTTGTGACTTGTTTAAAATGTTAAAGAGGCTTAATCTGAGATCCTTGCATTGCATAAATCATAGTCATAATCATGCATACATGTTTTGAGAAAAGGATGAATGATTCCATGTTGCATATGAAATAAGTGTATCATGACTTTGTTTTTGAAAAAGCAAATGTGACTGCTTTAATCGATTACTCTAATCAATTACATAAGCATATGATAACTCAGGAAAGTCATTTAGAACACTTTAATCGATTATCACTCAGCTGTAATCGATTACATAATTCATTTCATTCATTAAGAAAGTCTGCTTTAATCGACTACCACTTAGTTGTAATCGATTACATAATTCATTTCATTCATAAAGCTTGTCTACTTTAATCGATTACTAAAGCTTATTATAAACTGAGACTATCTGTTTTAATCGATTAAATCTCGTATTAATCGATTACATTGTTCATCAAAGTTTTCTAGAACTGCTCAAGAACACTCTAATCGATTACTTGTAATATTAATCGATTACATCAGGAGAAATAATCGATTACTTTTATGGATTAATCGATTACTGTCAGTTAAAACTGTTTTCTATTTAAAGCTGCTTGGGTTTGTGATTCAGATATTCATCATACTTTTCATTCTATGAAAAAATTCGAATACCCAACACAAGATAAGCTTTCACAAGTCCAAGAAACAGTTTTCTGAGTATTAGAAATCTTGTTTGAAATGAGAAGATCATTTTGCTTCATAAGTTGAAGATGTATTAGAGACAAGATTTGAAAAAGAAGTTCAAGAGATTCTGTTCTGAGGATTAAACATTCATGCAACCTGGAAATAATTGGTGATATTCATTCATTCATTCATTCATCCATTGAGGATCACAAATTGTGTCTCTCTTGAATCTTTCTTGTAGATTGTTTTTGTATTTGAAAATTATTTTTGTAAAGCTAAAGTCAAATAGATTCTTTAAAGCTGTCTAGAGTAGTGTTCTCTAGGGAAAGATCTGAGTAGGGTTCTCAGAGTCTTTGTGATTTGATTTCTAATGGGGTGTTAGAATTCTGATTCTTTGTCTAGGGTTGATAAAGAAGATCACTTGTAATTGCTTGTAAAGAACATATTTGATTTAGTGGAACTTTAATCTAGTTTGATTAGAAGAACTGAATGTAGCTTCTCTTGAGAAGTGAACCAGTATATGTGCTTGTGTTACAATCTATTGTTCCATCTCTTCTTGCTATCTTGATCTCTTGATAATTGTGATTTCTTCCTTACTCAACAAGTGTAAGTTTTGGTCATTGGAATCTTGGACTGAGTGGTTTGATTGATTCAAAGTCTGATTGGTTTTAAAAAAGTGATTAAGATCCTTATACTCTGATTTGATAAAGTTTTAAAAGGTTAAGATTATACCAATTCACCCCCTCTTGGTATTTGAGTGTATTCATATTGTTTTCACATTTCTCACAAATCATACAAGTTAAAAATCCTATGAAAAACATGAAAAAGTACTTAAATTCTAATTTTTATTTTCTGAATGTAAAAACAGAACAACAACCAGATAGAACAAAATAAAACAAATACAACAAAACAATAATAGAAACAGTAACAAAAATAGATAGAAATAGAAAATAGAAACAGATAAAAACAAAAACAAACAGAAACAAAAAACAGACAGATAAAATAGAAAATAGACAGAAACAACATACTGACTCAAAAACTAAAACAAAAAACAGAACACGGACAGATAAAATAGAAAACAGATAGATAAAATAAAAAGCAGACAGAAACAGCATACAGACTCAAAAATTAAAACAGAAAACAAAACACAGATAGATAAAACAGAAAACCGACTAAAAAATCAAAACAGACAGAATATAAAAACAGAAACTGAAAATAAACTGAAACAGTAAACAACAAACAGAAACAGATAAACAAAAATGTAAACAGAAAACAGATTTTGTAATATTTCACCCCACACTTGAAATACACATTGTCCTCAATGTAAGCATGCAATGAGATGCAAACAAAGAGACAACAAATAAAAGAAGGGAAAATGAAACTCCCAAAATGTCATATTCAAGGCACATCATCACATAAAATTGGCAAGACCAAAGAGATGTCTGCCACAAGCTCCTCCTCCACTAGTGGACTCTCATGAAATAGCTTGAGTCGGTGACCATTCTCTTTGAAGACCTTGTCGATAACTTCATTTTTAATCTCAACTGCACCATGGGGAAAAACATTAGTAATAACAAAAGGTCCATCCCATCTAGATCGAAGTTTACTAGAAATAAGCTTGAGGCGAGAGTTAAACAATAGTACTTTTTGGCCAATATGGAACTCCTTCCTAAGAATCCTAGAGTCATGAAATCTCTTCACTTTCTCCTTGTAAATCTTGGAGTTCTCATAGGCTTTTAAGTGAATCTCTTCAAGTTCTTGCAATTGAAGCTTCCTTTCCATACCCGCTTTATCAAATGTCATGTTACAACTCTTCACAGCCCAATAAGCACGGTGCTCAATCTCCACCGGAAGGTGGCATGACTTACCAAAAACCACCCTTTAGGGAGACATCCCCAAAGGTGTTCGGTAAGCGGTCCTGTGAGCCCATAAAACATCTTCAAGTAGCTTGCTCCAATCCTTCCTGTTGGGTTGCATTACCTTCTGTAACACTTGCTTGATCTCTCTGTTAAAAACCTCTGCTTGCCCATTAGTTTGGGGATGATAAGCTGTAGCAACTCTATGTACAACCCCATACTTCTGAAGCAAGGATGTCAATGATCTGTTACAGAAATGGCTCCCCTGGTCACTGATAATGGCTTTAGACACTACAAACCTGCAAAAAATATTGGATCTCACAAAATCCATAACAACTTTAGAATCATTAGTTCTAGTGGCTTTAGCTTCAACCCATCTGGAAACATAATCAACAGCAAGTATAATATATAAAAAACCATGAGAAACAGGAAATGGACCCATAAAATCAATACCCCACACATAAAAAATCTCACAAAAAATAATGGGTTGTTGAGGCATCTCATGTCTATGTGTAATGGTTCCTCCTGCTCTCTGACACTGCTCACAAGTGGTAGTCAAGTGATGAGCATCTCTAAACAAAGTGGGCCAATAGAACCCACAGTCCAATACCCTTCTAGCGGTCCGCTGAGGACCAAAATGATCGCCAGTAGGTGTGCCATGACAAAACTGAAGAATAGACTAAATTTCATGATCTGGCACACACCTGCGGATCACTTGATCACTACCAAATCTCCACAAATAAGGATCATCCCACAGATAAAATTTAGCATCACTCTTAAGTTTATCTATTTGAGACCTAGATGCATGAGGTGGAACAACAGTAGCAACAATGAAATTCACAATGTCAGCAAACCAAGGGGTAATATGTGATGAATGCAAGTGCATCAAATACTCATCAGGGAAATTATCCCTAATAAGAAAGGATTCAATAGGTCCCTTAATCCTGCTCAAATAATCAGCAACCATGTTTTCCGCACCACTCCTGTCCTTAATCTCAATATCAAACTCTTGAAGAAGAAGCATCCACCTGATCAATCTAGGTTTAGCATTAGGCTTCTTCAACAGGTACTTCAAAGTTGCATGGTTAGTAAAGACAGTGATATGGGAGCAAAGCAAATAAGATCGGAATTTACTAAAGCAAAAATAATAGCTAAGAGCTCCTTCTCCATGGTAGTGTAATTATCTTGGGCTACATCTAAAGTACGTGAAGCATAAGCAATGACATGGGATCATTTATCAACTCTCTGTGACAACATAGCCCCAAGTGCATAATTAAAGGCATCACACATGAGCTAAAAGGGAAGTTCACAATCTGGTGGTTGCATGATGGGAGAGGTCATAAGCTTCTTCCTAAATTCCTCAAATGCCTCTTTGCAAGGCTGATCAATCATAAAGTCTACGTCCTTTTGGAGAAGCTTGGACAATGGCAGTGCAATCTTGCTGAAATCCTGGATGAATCTCCTATAAAAACCTGCATGTCCAAGAAAAGAACACACTTCTCGAACAGAAGCGGGGTAAGGTAAAGAAATAATAACATCAATCTTAGCTTTATCGACCTCAAGACCTCTACTAGAGACCAAATGCCCTAAGACTATACCTTCATGTACCATAAAATGACATTTCTCAAAGTTAAGAACAAGGTTAGTCCCAATACATCGATCAAGAACTCTAGAGAGACTATCCAAACATGCATCAAAAGAGGAACCATAAACAGTGAAATCATCCATAAAAACCTCCATGCAACTCTCTAATATATCAGAAAAGATACTCACCATGCACTTTTGGAAGGTAGCAAGAGCGTTGCATAGGCCAAAAGGCATCCTAGTGTAGGAAAATGTGCCAAATGGGCAGGTGAATGTGGTCTTATGTTGGTCCTCCGGTGCAATATGAATCTGCATGTAACTAGAAAAACCATCAAGAAAGCAATAATGTGATTTACCTACCAACCTCTCCAGAACCTGGTCAATGAAAGGGAGAGGGAAATGGTCCTTGCGAATTGCCTGGTTAAGTCTCATGTAGTCAATGCAAACTCGCCAATTGTTGGCTACTCTAGTTGGAATCAACTCATTATCCTGATTTTTCACAACAGTGATACCCGACTTCTTAGGGACCACTTGGACAGATGAAACCCAAGTGCTATCTGAAATGGGATAGATGATCCCCGCAGCTAGTAACTTCGTCACTTCTTTCTTCACCACATCAAGAATAGTGGGATTCAACCTCCTCAGTGGCTGTCTCACCGGCCTAGAATCATCCTCCAAGAGTATTTGATGCATGCATATGGAAGGATTTATTCCAGGAAGGTCAGCAAGTGTCCATCCAATGGCCTTTTTGTGGTCTCTCAAAATATGCAGCAACTTCTCTTCATGCTCAAGTGACAGGCTACTAGATATGATAACTGGAAGCTGCTAAGCATCATCTAAATATGCATATTTAAGGTTCTCAAGTAGTGACTTTAGCTCCAAGGAAGGTGGCTGAATGGTTGAAGGCAAAGAAAGGTTGGTGGCTGAGGGAAGGGAGATAGGAGAATCAACACTGATACTTGTATCTGCAACATGTTGCGACCACGACAAGTGCACCAATCGTTCCAAGTAATAAAGTGATAAGAAAGTATCGTCTCCACGAGGATTGAGGCACTAATATCAATTGTAATTTATGATTCTTAATATTGGAGAAGGAATGCAATTGTTGAAAGAATTGGATTATTATTTGGATTTAAGTTGTGTAAATAAAAGAAAATTAAAAACAATATGATTTAATTATTGATCAAGACTCAAGAATAATTATGGCAAAGCACAATCACCGCAGTTTACTCTATGTAATTGAATTGATAATTTAACTCTATTTAATATAATTATTCAGATGTATGCTTTTCTAATATAGTTAAACCCTGATTTAAGAATCCTAATCCCTTAGTAATCCCCTTTAGATTAAGCATGAAGTTAGCATAATAAATCTGCAGCCCTTTATCCCTATCCCTAGGTAATATCGCAACTGTTACTCTACTGCGTTCAGAAACTAAAACCCCAATATTCCTATTGTGAATTATAGCCCTAAGTAACCTAATAGAGTGATCAAGTCTAATTAGATATATTATTGAAGAATAAAGTAGAATAAAACAATTATAAGAAACTTTATTAAACTCAATTCAAGAAACACAGAGTTCACATTGGCTTTTGGCTAAACCATAATTACCAAGACTTAGCCAGACATAATGATGTCTGGCCTAATACAATGGGAAGAAAGGAGAAAAGGAAGAGACTAAGGTGTGCAGAGTAACAAACCCCTCAATCTTGCCTCCTACTTGTTCTTCTTGCTCCTTCTTGATCTTCAATCCTTGATTTCTTGATTTCTGCCTTCTTCCTATGTTTTTCCAGTGTCTAGTGATGCCTTTTGCTTCCTATTCGTGTTATATTTATATCTGAACTATAAAACCCTAAAAGCCCATCAATTTTATGTTATCTTTAAGCTAATTCAGAATTCCCGCACTCGCCCACGCGATTGGCGCAAGTCTGGCGCGATTAGCGCCAAGCTCCAGTATCTATGGCGCGATCAGCGTGAAGTTGGAGCGAGTGGCGCGATACTCCAGTGCTTCTGGCACGATCAGCGTGGCCATGGCGCGGTTAGCGTGAGATCCCAGCTCCAGTTGGCTCTTTCTTTTGCTTCTTTTCTTGCTTTTCTTGACCTTAAACATCAAAATAGCATATAATCACTGATAAACATAAAACTAATGACTTTTACACTTATTCTATCATTTATTCCTTATATTGTTCCTATTTTCCTAATAAAACTAGCCTAAAAACTATATATGCTAATAGCATATCACAACACAATCAGAGTTAAGTACAGAGGGAATCTCCGCATAAATACTGCACACAACAACATAATCATCATAAGTACAATTACAAGAACCAAAATCAGAAAAATCAGAAAAATTAGAAAGTAAATCAGAAATATCTACACTATCTACTACAACATCAATGATATCAAGAAGAAGGACAGAATGCTCCTTTACAGGATGTCTCATGGCCTAAAAAATGTTAAATTAGACAACGTCATCACCAAACTCCATGGAAAGAGTTCCTGCGTACACGTCAATTTTGGTCCTGGCTGTCATCAAGAATGGCCTCCCTAGGATCAATGTTGAACCATGGCTAGAAGACTCATTCTCCATATCAAGTATGTAAAAATCTGGAGGAAAAATCAAATTATTAACTTACACCAGCACATCTTCAATAAGTCCAAGTAGAAGCGCAACACTCCTGTTGGCTAAGTGAATGATAACACCAGTGGGTTTCAAATCACCAAGATGTAATGATCTGTAAACTGATGTGGGCATCACATTAATGGAGGCTTTAAGATCACATTAATGGAGGCTTTAAGGTCACACATGACATCTTCAAAAGTACAATCTCCAATGGTGCAAGGGATAGTGAAAGTGCCATGATCCTTGCACTTCTGTGGCAAGGTGGATAGTGGAATGACATCAACAGTTTTGCCCTGTATAAGTGCAAATACATTTATGCCCATCTTTACTTGTTCATTTCCCTTCAGCTTCCTCTTGTGGGTGCACAAATCCTTCAAGAACTTTGCATATTTTGGAATCTATTTGATGGCATCCAAGAGGGGAATATTGACTTCCACCCTCCTGAAAGTCTCAAGCAGATCAGAATCAAACTCCACTTTCTTTGCAGAAATGGATCTCGAAGGAAAAGGTAGAGGAATATGTGTTGGTGCAGAATCTGTTTTGGCACGATCATCAATTTTTTTTACTAGCATCAATTTTAGCATCAGGATTTGGAAGCTCTGTGCCACTCCTCAAGGTAATAACACTCACATTCTTTGGATTAATAGCTGGTTGTGCTGGAATGTTGCCAGAACCTTGCTGCTGCATTTGGTTGACAGTTGTAACTAACTGTCCAATTTGAGTCTGCAGGTCTTGGATGGTGGTACTTACATTTTGTTGAAACTGAATGTTGGTGGTTTCCATTTGCTTCATCAAGTCCTCCAAACAAGGTTCAGAACTAGTCTGCACAGGTTGTGCAGGATGTTGGAACTGTGGCTATTGTCTGAACAGAGGAGCTTGGTATTTACTGCTGAAGGGTTGATATTGTTGCTATGTAGGTCTAAATGGCTGCTGTTGTTGTGTCTGCTATTGAGGTTGTAGACCAGGACCATACCTCAAATTCGGGTGATCTCTCCAACCAGGATTATAAGTTTTGGAGTAAGGATTATACTGTTGTTGAGGTCTGAATGGCTGCCCAGGTTATATGGCAGAAACGTTAGCAGCTTGTTCTGTTTCTTGGAGAGTGAGACATGCATCTGTTGGATGATCAGGTGCACAATAGATACCACACAACCTTGGTTGATTGGCTGCCATCACGCTCTGTTGTTGACCAATGGCAAGCTGTCTCACAAGGGATGTCAACTCTGTTAGTTTGTTCTCCAACCTCTGGTTATCAGCAACCATAGAAGTAGAAACTTCATTTGCAGCAGGCTTGGATGTTGCAACACCTCTAATACCAAATTGTTGATAGTTGGCTGTCATGTTAGAAATCAACTGTCTTGCAGCAACAAGAGTCTTGTCCATCAAAGCACCTTCAATGGCTGCATCTATCATACTCCTATCCATCAACATCCAACCTTCATAAAAATACTGGATTAATAGTTGCTCACTGATTTGATGGTGAGGACAGGTAGCACACAACTTGTTGAATCTCTCATAATCTTCATACAATGTCTCTCCAGGTAGCTGCCTTATACCACAAATTTCTTTTCGGATGGAAGCTATTCTGGATGCAGGGAAGAATTTCTCCAAGAATCTTTTCTTCATATCTGTCCAGGTGTTGATAGGATCTGGTTGAAGGTTCAACCAGTCCTTGGCCACACCATCCAGAGAGAATGAAAATGCCTTCATCTTCTCATAATCCTCATGGATGTCATGTGGTCGCATGGTGGAACACACTACATGAAACTCCTTAAGATGCTTGTGTGGATCTTCACTTGCGAGACCATGAAACTTTGGAAGCAAATGGATCAGTCCAAATTTTAGCTCATAACTAACCTCAGTCTTAGGATATTGAATACACCAAGGTTGGTAAACAACATCAGGTGTAGCCAATTCCTTAAGAGTTACGTTGTTATTAGCCATTGTATCAACAAAAATTTCAAAATCAAGATGTGCAGAATTGGAAATAGACTAAGAAACAGAAGACTCAGAAAATAATACACTACTATCTAGGACTACACTATCAAATTCATCTAGACTAATATTATTTCTGCTTAATTTGTGAAATATCTTATCTATCTCAGGATCATATGAAGGCAAGTCACTTGATTAGGACCTAGTCATGCACAGTTCAACTCATAAGGGACAAAAACACAGAAATCATAGAAATGTCAGACAGCTACTCTATCAAGACACTATTCATAATATCTGCTGAAATGAAATAGAAAATGGAAAACTGCCCAAAACAATTTTAGAAAAATTTAAAAACACCACAGTAAATATCTATAAATCATGCTTGATTTTTGTAATTTTTTTAGTGATTTTTAAAAATCATGAAAACAAAAAATAAATTCAAAATGGGGATAAACTTTGGACACCAAGTTTCACAGCCAAACTCCACATGACCGAAAATTTATGGACAGTAAATTGCACAACAAACACAACTACACTACACCAAATCTCTCCCTACTACTCCTCTGTTTTTTCCTTTATTTTTCTCCTATTTTTCTCTATTTTTTTTGCTATTTTGCACCAGTACCTCACATACACTTCATAACAATCAACAGAAACAAGGAAAATATGTAACATAGTGCAATTGTGAAGCAGGATTTAAATATGCAGTGAATGTAAATATTTTTTTCTTTTATATTTTACTAATGCTATTATCTAATTACGAGTGAATTAAAGTTAACACACAATGAACCGTGTCCCAGGCAACGATGCCAGTTTTGATAACCAATGTTGTATCGCTTCAAAACAATTAAACTACGCTAATTTTGTAGCACATGATTAACCTAGGTGGACTCAGAGACACAATCAATATGGTTCCAACTTCAATTCACTAGTAAATAATAGGGGGGGTTTTATCGAATAGTTTGCATGCGATAAACGAAAATTGCATAAAAACTTAGCAAAATAGAAACTAACAGAATTGATAATAGGTATTCTAAAACAGATTAAAAAGCATCAATCCAATTCACCAAACTAAGCAATGCGAATTATCATAGTTCTCAGATAATGATCTTGTTATGAAAGTTCATTCATTTTCATTAGAAGCAGTTCAATCGAATTAACCCCTAAATTAATTGAAACCACAAACCTAATTGAAATATCATCCAAATAATTTGTGATTAAAATTCAAAATTAGGAAATGAATCCATATCCTAATTCATTTTTAATCCTAGACACATTCATAATCATGAAAATCGAATAGATGATTGAAGAAGAAAGTGAACATTCATATAGAAATTGAAATATCAAACCAGAACTCAAATTCTCCTTGCTTGGACTGGATCCTTGGATTGATTGATTGTTTAACCTTCCATGATCCTCATCAATGGAAGCCCCATGAAATTAGTTCAAGAAAATGAAAGAACAGAAATGAAAATGAAGAACAGTGAAGAACAATGAAGAACAGTTGAGAGAAAATAAGAGAAAGGGTTTTAATTCTAAAAGCTTCTAAAAGTCACTACAAAATATGTTTGTGCTAAAATAAAGTGTGTCTATCCAAATAACTAAAATCACTAAAATATAGTGATTGAGTTAGTAGGAAAGGATGGGTCATAATTAAGCCCAACTGATCTAACTAATTACTAATTACACCAATTTCGTAGCCCAAAATTCAAGTGCAGTGGACTACTCATATGCGCCATTTGGAGTTCTATAGAGCTCTCTAGGTCCTGCACAAGGAAGATAGGTCAAGTAAGCAAAAACTCCGAAAATAAGCAACAATTATCAATTAAGCTCACTTGTTTGCCTAAGGCAAAAACTGAATTAGAATGGGAAAATAAAAGTCCAAGAGAAGTCAAATAATCTAAGAAGAATAGAAAAATATTAAACTAATAATACTCAATCAGTGTACCAGATCATGAAATTCAGTTTATTCTTCAGTTTTGACATGACACACTTACCGACGGTAATTTTGGTCCTCAGCGGACCGCTAGGAGGGTGTTAGACTGTGGGTTCTATTGGCCCACCATGTTTAGAGATGCTGATCACTTTTCCTCCACTTGTGAGCAGTGTTAGGGAACAGGAGGGACCATTACACATAAGCATGAGATGCCTCAGCAGCCCATTGTTTTCTGTGAGATTTTTTTATGTGTGTGGTATTGATTTTATGGGTCCATTTCCTTTTTCTCATGGTTTTTCATATATTTTGCTTGCTGTTGATTATGTTTCTAGATGAGTTGAAGCTAAGGCCACCAAAACTTATGATCCTAATGTTGCTGTGGATTTTGTGAAATCTAACATATTTTGCAGGTTTGTGTTCCTAGAGCCTTTATTAGTGACCAAGGGAGCCATTGCTGTAACAAGTCATTGACATCCTTGCTCCAAATGTATGGAGTTGTGCATAGAGCTGCTACAACCTCCCCAAACTAATGGGCAATCAAATTTTTTTAATAGAGAGATCAAACAAGTGTTGCAGAAGGTGGTGCAACCCAACAAGAAGGATTGGAGCAAGCTACTTGAAGATGCTTTATGAGTTCACAGGATTACTTATTAAACACCTTTGGGGATGTCTCCGTATAGGATGGTTTTTGGTAAGGCATGTCACCTTCCGATGGAGATTGATCACCATGCTTATTGGACAATGAAGAGTTGTAACATGACATTTGATGAAGCAGGTGTGGAAAGGAAGCTTCAATTGCAAGAACTTGATATTTACGGAATATCAATCCCTCGTATATGAAATAAATATCCCAGCATTACAATCATAATATCGAGATATTTGCAATCAAAACATTATGCTCTATTCCTAGCAACATAATGTAAAAAGTAAAATCATTTAGTTCCAATTCTAAGAGTACTTTCCAGTCAAACTTAGAATCAAATTTCATGACACTAGTGATCAAGTAGAATCAAGCATTACGAACAAAATGAAATTACCAGTAATAAGTAGAAAAGATTCATACATATATCAAATATCAAAAGAGATACATAAGGGTATGAAGATTACATCCAATCCTTTGGAGAAACTAGCTGATCATTGTGTAGAGCACAAGATCAACAGAGGACATGATGAAGGAAGCGAATCACGATCCTTTCTGGCAAAGTTTCCTCTCATTTTCGCTCTTCTCTCACCTTCTTCTATGTTCTTCTCTCTTTTGGTTTGTTCCAGCCATCTTCTCCTTCCCTTGCATGGCTTTTTATAGGAAATTGGTGGAGGAGGTGCCAGACCAACTCGCCTAGGCGAGTTGGTTTCTTATTTCTGAAGCAAGGTAGCTTGCTGTAGCTTCCCTAGGCGAGTTGTTGCTTAATGGAGAGCTTCACTAGCCTAGACGAGCTAATTGCTATCCTGGGCAAATTTCACTTCTGGATTTTTGTTAATTTGACCTTTTTGCCCTTTCATCTTGTCTTGGTTGTTGGATGCAACAGATACCTATCAAAACATCAAAATTGAATGGATGAATATTCCAAATTTAAACAACAACATTTATAAATGTACAAAATATAAAACAACTAGAATTAAGGGAAGTTTATAATAAAACTATTGAAATCAAAAGATAAATAGCATTGTAATCCCAAAAGTAACTAAAATATGACACTTATCACATATCATGCATTTATTATTATTATATAAAACATAGTGTTTTCATAACGAAACGTTGTAACACATTTTGCTGAGTCAGTTTTAGAAAGCAAGCTTAATGATTGTTTTTGAAAAAGCCAAAAAGCCCACTATAAAACCTTAAAATGTCAAAACTCTTGGCATTGCTCACTACTTTAAAACACTTCAACTTCCTCTCTAAAACTCAAACCCTAGCTCTCAAACTCTCTACAATAGCCACCTCTAATACCCCTGCTACCAAGATTATCCCAACCATGGAAATCACCACCATCCAAACAAACAATGAGCCATCCATTCATGTAGAACACTTTTTCAACATTTAGGATCTCAAAAAAGTGGGTCTAAAGCTCAATGAGATACTTCTCTTCTGTGGTGCAAGGCTTTTTTTAATGAGCCACAAACTATATAACCTGAAGTCATCCAAACCTTATGGAGGCATGTTGAATTTGTCAACAAGAAGACAATAGCATCCAAGGTTTTGGGAATCAAGGTTGTGTTGTCTAGTGACACTAGCCAAGGCAAGAGAGTGATACATGAAGACCCTATCAAGAGGGATTGGAAAAGAACTATGATTCCCATGTTACAAGGGTATTTTACCTGGAAAATGTTGAAAAAGTTGGTGATCAAAAAACCATTGTGTTCAATCTAATGTGCAAGAAAGCAAAGATTTGGGCCAAAATTTTGAATAAGAATGTTTTTCACAAAACAGGTTCTAAAACAACTTTGTCTGACCTCCACAAGTTTGTACTTTTTCACTTGATGGAGAACCTTCCCTTTGACCTACCACACACCATCTACATCAATATATTATGGAACTTGAAGGGCTTAGGTGGTCTGGATGACATATATTATGTCGCTCTTATCAACAAGATACTATGGGATCAAGGCATGTATCACGTCTTCAACAAGATGGATGAAGACTCTAAGCACACCCTAGTAGGCCAAGGGTTCAGTTATTGCTAAACAACAAAAAATTAGCAAGACTAAACTTAAAGCTATGAAGGTTGCCTTAGAACAAAGTCAGAAGGAGAAATAAGACAAGAAAGTAATCCCAAAAGGGAGAAAAGGAGGAGGAACTACTTGCCAGGGATGACAGGACAAAAATAAGACACGAGACTACTGCGTCCATCCCTATGCGGCGCCATCGGCCGCAACCTTAGTCCCACAAAGGTTGAAAGACCAAATGAGACTGATGAAGAAGATGAAGGTCTTATACAAGTAGCTCTTCAGAAGAGGAAAACATCTGCCCTGGTTGCTTCTGTCCCAAAAAGGGCTAAGAAAGTCCAACCAGTCTCTGAACCACGGGTGTCTGTCATCCCCTCTACAATTTCAAGACTATCAGGACGAAGGCAACCAAAGCAAACCCCAAGATTGGTGACAATGAATGAGAAGTTTCCTTCACTAGGAACAAGTAGGATCCAGCCTCATCATCATCATCAGCTAGTGAGTCCACAGACGACACTCCTATCTCTCCCTTCCGCAAACACACTTCCTCTACACAACAGCATCCACCTCCATCACTTATTCATCTAGACAAATTCTGAAAGGTTGCGCCAAGGGAACCATTAACATAGGCACAGAGGTTTCCTCTAGCATTCACCAATGGTAATCCTACACTTGAAACCCTATACTCTAAGTTTATATACTTTGAACCTATTGAAAGGGAAACATTCAATGTCCAAGCACCTACATGGATGAAGCATGACTATGAGCATACTTCATTTGAGACCTTTGAGGCTCTGCCAACAGATGCCACCTATAAAGTGACAACTTCCACTTGTGCCTTTTCTTTCAACTTTATCACCAACATAGTCAGCATTAAAATAGCATGTAAGTCTGAAACTTTCTATTCTTTTGAATACAAGACCAAGATTAAAAGTTGTCATTAGATATCTAAAGATACGATTAAAAGTCACACCTCATAGCAATCAAAAGGATCATTAAATACCAAAAATCAACTCCAAAAGTTGGTTTATGGTATCCTCAAGGTGCATCTCTAAACTTAATTGGTTATTCAGATTCTGACTTTGCAAGTTGCGAGTTAGATAGGAAGAGCACAAGTGGAACCTGCCATCTTCTAGGAAGTTCCTTGATCACATGGTACTGCAAAAAATAGTCCTGTGTTGCATTCTCAATAGCTGAGGCAGAATATATTGTAGCTGGTAGTTGTTGTGCTCAAAGCCTATGGCGCTCAAGCAACAACTTTAGGACTATGGTGTTGAAATGAATCAAATTCCATTGCTGTGTGACAACACCAGTGCCATCAAGCTCTCCAAGAATCCAATTATGCACTCCAGAACAAAACACATTTGAGATTAGACACCATTTCCTCAGAGATCATGTACTGAAGGGTAATTGCTTAATTGATTCATTGATACAAATAATCAATTGGTTGACATATTCACAAAACCCCTTGCAAGAGATAGATTCTTCCTCCTTAGAAACATGCTAGACATACTTGATGAATCCAACATTGATTAGCATGAAAATTATGTGTTTGATACCATGAAACATAATTCACAAGTACTTTATGCATCATACTTTGCAAAATTCATTTTCTGATAAAAAAATCATTGTTCAATCTACATAATTCACTATGATAATTGATTACCACAGATGGTAATTGATTACCAAAGGCCAAAACTGGTCCTAACACACTGACATAATCGATTACATCCACGGATTAATCGATTACACTTTAAAAATTAATTACACCAATGAATTAATCTATTACATGAGGTTCAGGGGAATATCTTCGCCCTAGGATAATCGATTACAAGGGGCTTGTAATCGATTACGGCTGCAGATTCTGCAAAATCTACGCAGCTTTTAATGCAAAATTAGAATTCTTATCTTTTCAATTCAGGTTCAATGAACCTAGCCTACATTGGGCTCCATGTTTGTAGTAATTCTAATTTGAAACATCAAATCTTTAACCTATTTTGGGCTCTATAAATTCACTATCCAAGAGCCTACTCTCCCCACTCCAAAATCAACCTTCCTCCTTAAGCAAAACTCTGATTTTCTTGCTTTGCCTATTCTTCCTCTCTACCAAAACTCTACCCTTTCCTATTTGGAAACTCTTCCTCTTCACCATGTCTCAACCATCCTCCTCATAGAAGCAAAAGGCAAACAAGCAAAAGCTCTAAGGCTACTGTGAACAGGTTAGACACCTGGTTCTCTACGAAGACTGAAAGGCATAACTACATGCAGTTTCATGCCACCAAACTTGTTTTTCCGCCCAAGTATTTGGAGCTTGACTGGTTCATGAATGAGGGATTCAACTTCCCTGAGATGTTGCAGGCACAAGGACTCACCAAGATACTAGAGATGAAGGGTACCTATTACCTTGAGTTGGTGAAAGTCTTCTACACATGTGCCAAAGCTGGTATGGATGACATTCTCCGCTCCAAGGTAAACGGAGTGACCATGGTGATAGATGACACTGTATGGAATGTAGTGGCTGGTATTTCTTTTGGAGGAGTTCGAAAATTTGAAGAAGAGATTGCGGATATTCAAAGATGGAGACTTATACAGGAACACTGCAGAACCCTCATGCTCATGTTGGAATCAGACTGGGGTAGGCCACATGACAGCTGAAGATAGGCTTCTTCACTATATCATCACCTACATTCTGACACCAAGATCAACCAACCATGCCCAGATCACTGATGATGATCTCCAGTTGGTGTATGGAATGAAGACAAGGACTCAAATCAATTGGGTTTTGATTATTGAAGAAGCAATGATGAAGGCTAGGAGGCTGCTAAGCTTTCAATTCCCTTATGCTATCATGATCTCAAGGTTCATTGATCACTTTGAGATTGTTGTGACCAATGAAATAGTAGATAAACCACCTCCATAACCAACTTGATCTCTAAGAAGCATCTCACCAAGCTAGGAATGATGAACACCCCTGATGGGTGGACTATGGCTGGAGCTCAAGCTCCTGAAGGAGTTGCTGATGAGGATCAAGAAGTTGATGAAGAAGATGATGCTGAAGTTGCACCTGCTGAGCAGCAGTGGAGTCCTTTTGAGTCTCTTATGATTCAAACAATGGATAATATGCTTGCTTTACATCATGAACATGTAGCTAATGTTCATTCCTCCCTTGAAGACATAAATACTAGACTAGGCAACATTGAGATTAGGATGAGTCTCAAGGACTTTGATGAATAGCTTAGCTTAGTGTTTGTCTTTTTTAGTTTTTGGTTGTGGTGTCTCTAATTTCTCTTAATCTGTTATGCCTTTTATCAAATAATAAACGAAACTACTTTTATTTGGTTTGTCTGATCTTCCTTTGCTTATATCCCATTTAATGCTATATTTTGCCTTTGATAAGCCAAAAGGGGCAGAAAAATAAATGAATGCTGATTGAATTGAACATTGAACATTAACTCTAACACAATTGTTCAAACCTGAATTGATATGTAATTACAAGAGAAAGGGGGAGCAATAAAATTATTGAAACAACAATGCTTATGTTGTGTATATTTCATTCTTCATTTCCCTTTCCTATTTAAAAAGTTTTATGCAAAGGATACTTGGCATTTGATCTTGGCTAGCAAGCTGACTTTCTTTTAGGTATCAAAGAATAGTTCTTGGAAACACTCTCTTGAAGAAAACCAAGCATCAAAATGTTCAATTGAAGTTTGGCATGATCAAAGCCAAAAAAAAGGGAGATTGTTAGACTCAGGGGAGCAAAAGAGGATCCATGAAGCTGATGATCTTAGACAATAATGTTTAGGCTTTTTACATGCCAATTCAATTGAATGGCATTTGTAATTTGTGTATGAGTTTGTCTAAGTTGATGCCTCCTATGATCCATTGCATAAATCTCTTTCATTATTGTATCATGAAAAACATTTATGATTTTGCAAAGCAAAGTTTCTTAAAAAGCTTTTCTGAAACTCAAGTTTTTCATAACTTCATAAAAAGCTAAATGTTCCATGTTTCAAGTCTTGGGAAAAATGTTTTCTCACTAGTTTAATCGATTATATTGCTCATTAGTTTTTCAGAAAGCATGAGGAACACTTTAATCGATTACTTAGGACTTGTAATTGATTACCAAGTTGAATTAATCGATTACTTAAGTGATTTAATCGATTACTAGCAGTTATAATTGTTTTTCTATAAATAGTTGCTGCTTGTTTGCACTTGGAATAATGTAGTTTGAAACCCATTCTTTTGAGAGAAAAGTCACTAAGTGCATTTCAGTGTATGACCCACAAATCCTTTGTTTCAACAAACATCTAGAAACCTTGTGAGGATTTCCTTTTGGGCACTTGCTAAAGAGAAAGTTTTGGAGATATTGTTTTGAAATTTTTATTCAACCTTTAGTTCAAGATTCTTTAATCATCTGCATAAATTTGCATTGGATCTCAGGTTGTATCTCTCCTTGTTATATTGTTGTATTTCTTTAAGAATTTTTGTGTTTGTAACTTGTACAATAACTTCTTAGAGTTTTTCTAGAATAGGTTTTCTAGAGGAAGATTAGAGAAATGTTGTTTCTCTAAGTCTTGATCACAAAAGGTCTATAGGTGTTAGATGTCTTGTTCTTAGTCTGGGATTGATTAAGAGTGATCGTAAAATTTGTAAGAACAGATTGCATATAGTAAGATCCTAGCTTGTTGGTTAGGAAACTGGATGTAGCTTCTTTTGAATTGAGAAGTTAATTAGTATAAATTCTGTGTTGTTTTCTTCTTCTCTAATATTTTCTCTGGGTTATTGATTTTCATTCATTGGTTCAACTCTTTCATAATCAACAAAAGCAATCTTATTATAACTACATTTCATAAAGGTTGGAGGTTTATTGATCAAAGGTATTCTAAGTTTGATTTGTGATACGATCCATTAAACTCTAATTTTTTTAAAGCAATTTTTTAAAGGGGCAAGAAGAACCAATTCACCCCCCCCCCTCTTGGTTTGTGTGCTACTCATATTGTTTTCACCATAGACTCCCCCTAAATATAAGAAATTCAAGTATTGTTTAACACTAAGTCACTCCTAACTTTCACAAACAAAAGTTTGAATGAATATAAGTATTCTGTAACACTCAACGAGTGAATGAAAAATTATGTTCAAATACAAAATAACAAGTAAACAAATGAATATTGTAGATCAGTCATCTGGTGATTTCAGTAGAGTTTTGCTTCAGATATTTTCTTGCTCTCTTATAAGATTTTTCGTCAAAAGCTTCCTGGATGGAGATGGCCTTTTATAGACTTCAGTGAATGATCTGTTACGAGAACAACTTTGATTCCATGAAAAATTCATTGTCTTTCACTGAAGGATAAGGTGATGTGTCATGTTCTGATTGGAAAGGAATTAACTATAGTATAGATAACGCCATGTGCTTCTTGTCCGTAACAAAAGCGGCCTTTAAGAGGATATTCCATAAAAACCTTCAACACTCTTCTATAGTGTCATTTTCTTAAATTTAAACATTAGAAATTCAAAATAAAGAAAGGCAAATTGAATTTGTATAAAATAGAACACGTGTAATTCCCTTTTCGTCATTCTCAGTCTTTTTGAGTTTCTTTGAGATTGGACACACAAGTTACCTAAACGATAGTGTATATAATACTGATTTTCATAAGAGTGGACACTCTTTGATTTTAGCGTGTTAGACACTAGATAAAACAGAGCATTCTCTCTTGGATTGTAGACAACATTGAATATTATTAAGTCCTTTAACATATTGGGTCTGTCCACTTGTTAAAAACTCATTAGAACATCAATAATTTATATTTATTGTTATTCATCAAAATCCAAGGTGAATGAGACAAATGGTCTTCCAGATCTAACACTGGTGCTAGTGGTAGCCAATGGTGGCGACGTTGTTGTTGGTGGAGACAACGACATTGGTAGTGGTTGTGGTGGCAGTAGTGGTAATGATAGCAATGTCGGTGGCAATGGTGGTGACAGTGATGATGGTGGGGTGGTGGTGGTTTTGGTGGCGGTGACGAAGGTGGTATTGTTGGTAGTGGTGGTGGTGATAATGATGTTAGGAGTGACATTAATAGTGGTGGTGTTAGTAATGCCTATGTTGATGGTGACAGTGGTGTTGGTGGTGGCACCAAGTGGTGGTTATGGCAACATTGGTGGTGACAAAGGTGGTGGTGATAATGACGGTGACACTAATTGTAACGACCTAATTTATTTTCTGTTTATTTGAAGGACGCGTATAAAAGTAAAAGTTTAAAATTTGTCTAAAGTATGTAGGTTGTAAACTAGTTTATTAAACATATGCTAGTTGTTGTTGCTTCACTTATCATTACCAGTCATACAATTCGTTATACATAACCATAATATCTTACATCAAAGCATAGAAACACTACAAAACCAATTATCCTCATGATATGATCCTTATAAGTTTTCGCCTATGCTTTCTTCATCATTAGACAAATTAATGGGCTCCATTGGTGGGTCAGGGTAGGGAGGAGCAAATTGTAGAAATGGATCATTTGGGTTGAACAGGCCATTAAGAACCAATACTGGGAAATGTACGCCAAAATATACATACATACGTATAACTGGATGCATTATAAAGATATAACAATTTCTATCTGCATCAAGATACCATTCCCAATCTAAGGTGTCAAGGAAAATGATCACGGAAGTCATCTATATATAAAAAGAATGAAACAAATCTAGTGAGAAATAAAATTTCTCAGTAGGCGAAACTAAACCACCAAACACGTTAGTACATTAGTAAATCATCAATATACTCAAATAAATCCATACAATAAATAATTATGCAAACTACATGTATGCATGAATGAATTTTCCAAGGTACACATGGTCTCTACATATCGTACTATATGTAGCTACATCTCGTACTAGATGTAGAAATGTTGCGACCGTCTTATGCTGGTCATGCATGTCATTTTCATGTATTTGCATCTGGTCTCTACATCTCGTACTGGATGTAATATTAGATTTTATTTCACAAATCTTATACTGGACTCGGAAACATGAATCAACATATCATCACATCAAATCCATCATTTTCGTCAATATTACAATCCATGAGAAAATTCATACAACCTCATGGAAAAATATCCATCATGATATCATATGTACCAAAAGTACGGTTAGACCATCATACCGTATTCAATCAAAATCATGCCAACTTGTGCATGACAACATAATATCGTCAAGTTAAAGACAACATGTTAGTAATCTAACTAGTAAACCACAATATACCTTCCAAAATAATTTATAATTCCTTTACGCTCTCACAAAAAAATTAGAAACTTAATCTAGATCTTAATCTCCTTTCACCTACCACCCTACTACTTAATCCTCAAAGTTGAACCACTTAAGTATTTAAACCATTTATCCACATACCATTCAACCTTTACTTCTTAAAATTAATTCAAAATAGTCCCACAATATAAATATAAATAAACAATCCAAATGTCATCAAAATCAATTCCAAAGATCATCAAAATCAAGTCCAAATATTACTAAAATTTCAGCATTTCAACCATCAACCTATCCTATTGTTAAATCAACATTATCACATCATAAAATAACCTTCAATGATATGAAATTCTAGCCTAAATAATCAACCATAAATCTGCATCATTAAACTTATAGGTTAGTCCAAATAAATTCTTAACTAGAGATTGAAGCCTAGCCTACCTCAAGTGAATTTGGATTTGCAATTGATTAAGTGGTTGCTTCTCTTGGAAATCCTTTAAGGAATGAAGTCTTGAAAAGAAGAAAATAGAATAGGAGAGAGGTGAAGCCATGGTTTGAGTAAGCAAAAGAAGGTAAGAAGTGAAAAGCTAGGTGCAAGAAAAAAAAACAAGTAGTCGTGGAAGGAGTTTTTAGAGCTAGTAATCCTACGTGCAAAATTTTTCAACATCATTAGGTATTTATACTAATTTGATTAGTTAAGTTTTAAGTGAATCTAGTGAGATTATAACTGAATTAGTAGTTAGTTTAGTTAGAACTTAACTAAATCATCATTACTTTGAAAGATATTCTTTCTAAATCTTATATTGCACTAGATTTTCTTGGTCAAGATTCCCTTAATCATTGACTTGGGGCAGCTGGCCTATGCTACGTGGAACATGGTTGGGCAAAGGGGATGTATTTTGATGAGGACATAGGAGGGGGCATGACCAAGGCAACAAACTTGGAGGACATACAAGGTCTTGGAGGTCCAATGACAAGATCAAAAGCTAAAAAGGCTAAAGAGGCTCTAAATCTCATGGTGACCACTTTACTTGAGACAAGCCCAAGTGTAAAGGAAGAAGAGCCCAAAATGATACACTTAATTCAATTTGAAGAATAAGCCTCAATGGATATGCATGAAGGCTTTATTTTACTTGGCCAATTCAGCACTTAATTTTATTTCCTCATATTTAGATAAAATTTTGTTATAAGGCTTATTGGGCTGGATTATTGATTTGTCTATTTACATTTGTTTGTAAGCCCATTAGATTAAAACCTAGATGGATGATGCCCACTATATAAGGGAACATCATAGCTTGTTGGAGGCAGAATTTTGATAATACAAAGATAACCTTTTGGTTAGAGGCTAATTTCTCTAGGGTTCTTTTTGAGAATCTCAGAACTTATCAAGGGTGTTAATCCTTGTGGCGTTCTTAGGCTTATCAATCTCTGATTGTGGCGCCTTCCAAATCTTGATTCGTTTTCCAAACCCGCAAATTTTCCAGTTTCTGTCTTCGTTAACTTCATACCAAAACGCACGATATATGTATCCGTTTCCAGTGTTTCTTGACCCAAAATCGTAGTTCAGAAAGCGATCTTTCACCTCGTTTTGATAACGCTTGAATCCGAGTTCTGTAGCGTGAGATATGCTCTATTCTTAACAGGACGTGTTGTTGGCTGAATTCTGGGTGTGAAATTCCATTCCTAGTATGATCCTAATTTCTAATCCTATTGGGGATCATATCATATTTACTTGGTTTATGTAATTACACATGCACACAAAGCCATATTTTATCGTTTCCCTTCAGCCTTCAAAATTTTTACAGCAACCTACACTTTACATTTGCTACTAGCTTATTGTTTTGGTGCAATATTTGCCTTATTGGATGACTCTTGTGCACGTGGAAAGGAACATTGCATTAAGGAAACCATTGATTGGTCAAATTTTGGCTGAAGCTTTTATTCCTTGTGCCAAAATTCTGGGTGTTACACGTTTTGCCCAATCCAGATTTTTCAAATAGTTCGAAACACTTAACCAAATGTGGTTAGTTCTTAGTATATTCTGTACCAATCTGCTAGTCCATAAATTCTCATCTTTTAGTATGTTAAACTAAACTTTCTAAGCTTTCTAACAAGGTATCACATGCCTTATTTGGATTTCTAAAACTCTAGCTATAGCATCTTTAAAACTAAACTCCACAGCTACCAGCAAGCTCAAAATTCCACACTGACATCTCTTAGTGTTTGTGTGACTGCAAGCAGCACACAATCTAGATTTAGCTGAAATTTTTATATGTTATAGTTGACATCTAGATATTTAATTCCATACATCATACACCTAATTTGAATAATAAATGAGAGAGAAATAAAATTTTCAAAACAGGTGGCAGTAGTGGACAATTTTGGGCAGCTTGTGTTCAAATAAATTCTATCATATCCTTCTTGTATCAAATTATCACATATCCATAATTCAATCATAAATATAAACTCAAGATATAATTTTGATGATGTTACACTAATGATGGTGTTGGTAGTGGTAGCAATGTTGGTGGTGATGATGATGTTGGTGATGATAGTGGTGGTGGTAGCAGTGTTGATGGTTGTGGTAGTGACAACTAATTATGGTGGTGACAACGATGATGACGATGACAATGGTGAGGTGGTGGTAATGACATAAGTGATATTGGTGGTGGTGACAATAATGTTGATGATGTTGACAACAAAAAAGTATCATTGTCAAATGTATATATTTTTTAAAATTAAAACCAAATTCACAAAACTTATTTTTCTTAGTTTTGAAAATGAGAGTAAAAATATTTCGAAAATGATTTAAAAATTATTTTGACTCACTCCATTTTAGTCAAACACATTTTGTTTTAAAAATTATATTTTAAACCCAAAAATAAAAACTCACAACCACCCAAACAGGCTTTTAGTATAGAATTACGAAGGTAATTAATAGTTAGACGATAATATCTAATTAAAAAATAAATACAAGTTAAAGAACTCAATTGAAAAAAAAAATCAAAGACCAAATTAAAAAAATAAATGATTCGGGAACCTTCATATTGATTTGACCTTTGAGATATAAACTTTCATATGCTAAATTTTTGAATAAAATTTTAAGTAGTAATAACTACGTGAATGATCCAATAAAATGGTTTTCCAAAATAGTGTAGTTACCTTGAACTTGACAAGCAAAAACTGATGGCGGAAAAGTTTACAGGTTGGAATATATTGATCTTTCTGAAAATGTGGGTAAAACGTGGAAGCTATGGTGTGAATAAAAACAAACAAGAGGAGTATACCAAAAGCTTTCTTATTACTTGGGATCGAATATTCGTTAAGCACTTGAATTTGTTATTTTTTACATTTTTTTTTTTGTCAAGAACTTGTTCTTAGATATTGAACGTGTTTTCTCACTAGTATGCTCTATGGTGTTTCCTTACAAGAATCGTTTTCAAATTTTCAATAAGAACCGACCATTAAAGATGCTCTTAAGCTGCTGGCCAACCCAAAAACAGCAAATTCAATTCTCATTTCTTTTCGCTCAAGTCGTTCCTACGATGGTTTTCTAGATACATTTTCATAAAATAATTAAGTTTCTTAAGATTAAAATATAAGTAAATAGGTTATATACTGAGAATATAAATAATTTATTTACTGTCATCTAATTATCATTTATCCGGAATTATAATTTTTTAAAATTTATAATAATTATTTTTTATGTCATTTAAAATGATTTCTGATTGCCTGCAAGTAGAAAATTTTCCCCAATGTAAACTAATGGTCTCTTAAAATATCCCCATTTCACCTAAAATATCATTAAAATATATTTTCAATTAAAATGGAATTTTGACTTCTTATCTATATCGTAGAAATTATCAATTTCATCTAACACAAATACTTTAAAGAATGAAAGAACAAAAAATTAAACGATAAAATCCAAACTAGAACAAAAAATATAGGTGAGGTCCACGAGGGATTGAGGGATCCGAATTCTATTATAACTTATATTTCTTATGATTTTTTCATCACCTCGATATGTTTTGTTTTCATTTAATTTTGAGAAGATAATAGTTCTTTAATTTAAATATGCTCTTAGTCCCTTAGTTTAGTTTTCCTCCCAAGATATTAGAGCCACAACGTAGCCGTATTCTAGAGGTAGAATCCTTACCTTTTCTTTTTTTCCTTCTTCTGTTTATGATTTGATTGAACACTTGTTTTAGAAGGATTGAACACCTATTTGTGTATCTTTTGTCTTTCCATAAGCCTTGTACGTGCGTCATGGGCATAAAAACCCGATGATGTAAACGATGTAGTGGCAGGGGATGGCAACCTCAATTTTAAATCATTAAAGTATAGACTATACAAGGAGGAAAAATGATTAGAAATTTGATAAATGATGATTGCCAAATGTTAACTCATACAGTAACTATTATCCAAAGAGAAATTCTTCCAGTAATATAGGCTATTTATCTCACTTTTCTCCATATTTAATCAAATAGTCAGTATGTTAAAAATATAAATAGTCATAAATAATTATAAAATCATATCCTTTTGAATGAGATAAAAAAATTCCTTATATATATTATTTATTATTTTTATTTCTTCTATTAATTGAAGAAATAATTTGAAAATAAAACAGCAAGTACAAAAATGAGTAACAACTCTCATTAGAGACGGGTACGATTCAATGCTGATATTGACCCCAAAAAAGAAACAGTGGATTATCGGGAAAAGGAAATATACAAAACAAGTTACAAACAAGCACTACAGGAAAAAAAATTGCAGAATTTACGTGGGTTCTCCACACTTTTTTAATATAAATCTTATCATTGAGTGTTTTAATTAAACAATAAAGATGGTTATTAAGTGTTATATTTTTATTTAAAATTATAGTAGGAGTAATAACAACATAAAAACTTTATTATTTTCCTTCAAAATAAAAACTTTATTATTTTAAATATCAGTCTCATGAATAAGGTCTTTTGATCAATAGTTTTTTTTAATTTAAAAAATAGGATAATTTTTAAATTAATTCCCAAATAAAATCGTATGGGTGTCACAACTTTGCTGGTAGAAGTCGTGAAACTTTATCCGACTTCTATTTTTTTTAATTGATTCTCGATGAAGTTATAAGAAATAGTACCATTTCTTTATTTTTTTTACTTGGCAACCCATACTTAGAAGTCATGAAAACTAACACTACTTAAAAGTAGTGAAACCCCATACAATTTTAGCAAAACTCCTAATTTCGTGGCATCCAAAATGTCGATAGCTATACGACTTCAAATTATATATGCACTTCTTCATATAATACACGTTGTTGTATTAAACTAATTATTAAATCAAATTCATTAATAATATTATCAAGTTCATACAAAATAATTATTTTACTTAATTCATAAATGTTTAAAATATTAAAAAATTTAAAATAAATTTTACATTAAAAATATGAAAAATGAGCACAATATATTTTAAAAAAAAATTAAAGAAGTACTACTTCTAGTTTGAAAAGAAAATTTTAACTTCTAAGTCATTTAGAAATCTAATGATAAATTGGATGAATATTCATCACTTTAACCAAAATTCATGAAAGAAAAAGTAAAATAAAAAATCAGAAGTCATAAAGTTTTACGACTTTTGTCTAAAAATCGTAAATAGCCATATGACCTACTATTATTTGAAAATTTATTCAAAAATTACCTTCATTTGATAAATTCGAAAATTACCCTCTAATGATAAAAAAATCCCATGAATCACACAATGACAAAATGCTATTAGGTATAGTTAAGGATAATTATATTATAGAAATATATTATTCATATCATATACTATTTCTTTGTAAAGATAATGTTTTTTAATTTTTAATTAATATGCTGAAAAATATATAAATATGAATTAGGATTTGGGCTGGTACTTTTAACGTTACGCACAACAATAGGTAATTAACGTGTTAAGAAAATATTGGTAAATGTGATTTTTGCAAATGATCTTTGTTTAATATATCCAATTTTTCACATCATAAAAAAAAAAATCCAATTGTACCGTTCATTTCAGAATCCAATGCCATTCTGGAAACGCATCAGGTTTCTATAAAAAAAATTGTTTTCCATTAAGGATGCCAATTGCCAAGCCAAATTCGTCAACAGCTATTGAGAAACAAAAACGTGGAGAACAGTCTTTATATTCCCAACAATTGTTAGTATATGGATGTCCTAGAGACAATCTTTTCATTAGATTAGGATGTACATGTACTTTTTATATTGTCATGAATAAATTATAAACGTTCTTTATCTTGTTTCATATTCTGTCTCAATATCATTATTAATATATGAGTAACTGGATAAAACCCTTGAAATAGAATAGGTATCTCTTGAGTATCAGTGATGGGATCACGATTATGAGGATTCAAGGATACCAGATGTCTACTCCTAAATTTTAAGTTCCTAGTCTAGAGACACTGAGAATGGGGATCAGTGATCTCGGATAAGACTAGCACAACTTATCTACTTGTATGCAGATACAAGGTAAAGACCTCATGAGCTACAGACATAGAGATGTCTTAGCTAAAGTTGTGGCCTTGTTGGGCCCAAACTCATTTATGTCAGTAGCTATGTTGGACCTAATGGGTCACACACTAACACTTTATTGTCATGACATCATAGCATTAAAGGTTTTGGGCCTAATAATGATTGTTGGCCCAAGAAAGAGTTTGGATACCTTTCTTAAAGAGAGAGGGGCACATGAATGGAGTTAAATTAAATATTTGAATTAACTATAGTAGTTAGTTTCATATCAAAACGAGAAGATAAGAGCTAGATTTGAATTTGAATTCAACTAGCATCTTATCATGATCATGTCCTAGATTTTAGGAAGAAATTTGAGGGCTGATTATGAGGCTTACATACGGCTGATATTTAATTATTATTTGGCAAAATAATTCCCAAGTAATTGACTTGGTCTTAGGAGGATATGATAGGAGGTTGTTGACAATTTTTGAAATACAACAACTCTATCTTATCTTCACGTGTGGGATGCTTCATGATCAAATTTTTTGGTTAAAAATGACTCAAACTCTTCTATAAAATGTGTTATTGTGATCATAGTTCTATAATAATTTTTTGAGAAAAAAAATCCTAATCTACTTTCCTCTATTTTCATGTGCCCCTTTGTGTGAGTGTTGGCTGAAAATTCAGCCACCAATATCATCTATTGGTGAACCTCTTAGATAAGTAAAAACACTTTAAAACATAACCTTCTTCCTCTCCATTGGTGTGCCTAGCCTGCCTCCTTTGGTGTTTGTTGGTAGCCTTCAAGAAGTGTTCTTGAGTCTTGACAAGAAGTGGTGTGGATCAACATTAGAGGGCTTGTATCTTCAAGACTATCCTTGATCATCAAATTTTGAATATAAACAAGGTAACATCTATGTCCTAAAGAATGATTCTTGTGTGGTATGTGTGTTTCTACTTTAAAAATTTTGTTTTTCTCACATGCCTTCAGACTTCAAGGCCCATTTCTTTCAACAAACACACACACACACACACACACACACACACACACACACACACACACAAACACACACACATATATATACACTTTTATCTTTGTTTCTTCTTCTCTGGATGTTGAATAGAGTTTTGTGTACGTGTTTACAAAAATTTTCCAATTAAAAAAAGAGTTATATATATAGTTAATTAATATAAATAATTTTTATCGATAAAAATATAAAAAATTTATTATTACATTTTTTTAGTTTTAAATATTTTTTTGATAAATATAACTCATTTTGATTTTATTATCTAAACTTATATTTTTTTATTTGACTACCTGAATTTTTTATGTTTAATTTTAATATTTGTTGTTAATTAGGATTTATAAGCAAGGACACGAAAATTAACAAGTGTTACATTATCAATTAAGTAATGATGTGATAGACTAATAGAATGTCACATCATTACTTAATAGAGAAATCCTCATATATTTGTCCGACTTAAGAATTTTAATTAAGAGAATGTTAGTATGTAGGTGTCTTAGAGACGATTTGTTTCATCAGATGAACACCTCTTGCTATTTATTATTTCACGGTGAATAAATTTGAGCAAACTTTATCTTTATCATACTTATGTATCACCTATATTTTATAGTAATATGCGTTTAAAGATAAAGGCCCTAGGAATAGAACATGTGTTCTTTCGAGGATCAATGATAGGGATCATGATCGTGAGGACTCGAGGACACTAAATGTCTATTATCTGAAATGAGTTTCTAGTCTTGAATCACCAAGAAAGGAAATTGGTGATCTCAAAAGGACTAGTACAACATCTTCTACTTGTATAGAGATACAAGGTAGTGACCTCATGGAATGTAGGCATGGTGATGCTTTAGCTGATGTCGTGTGTGGATCTGTTGGAGAACAGATGGCGTCAAACTGATCCGCCGAGAGAGTCCACAAGGATTCTTTAAAATATCATTGGATTTGTAAAGTCTCTCATCGTTTGGTAGTGCGGATCATCCTAGACTTGAGGATGTCATCGAACACTATGTCCTAGGGTTATACTTTGACTGTACAATTCAATTAGTTCCGAGGCCATAGAGCATTACTAGTGTTTTATGTGGTCTTTGAATGAATTGGGTCTGTTAAAAAAGTTTAATTGGTCCAAGTTTATTTAGGTCAGTGACTAATTGGGCCTAATAGGTCACATACAAAAGGTTGTTCTTAATTATTAATAACTAGCAAGTTTGGGCCAATAATAGTTATTGCGCTTTTTCAAGACTAAAGGTGTAATTAGGTTGGAGTTGGACTCCAAGCCCACTTAATGCATGCGTCCCATTTGGACTATTAGTGAGAAATTAGTTTCTACACTAATATGCCAAAATGTGTTAAAAGACCCAATAGGGTCTTGGGCCATGTATCCTAATAAGTCAAGAAGTTGACTTGACCAAAATAAGTTTTGGGCAAATTCAAAATTTAAATTTTGAATTTTGAATTTTGAATTCGAATTCAAAATTTAAATTACGAACTAGGACAAAGATTGAATTTGAATTTTAAGTTTAAAATTTAAATTTGAATTTTGAATTCAAGAGGTTAGGTTGTAAGGATAATTGTGAATTATCTAAAACTATATCCAATAAAGATTGAATAATGCTTATTTCAACAAGTTTTTTATTTGAATTACTAATTTAAATAAAATAGTTAAAGCAACAACCAAAGGAATATGATAATAAAAGGTTGAATTTCAGATTTTAAGATCCTTGGACTGATTTTGAGTGATTGAGTTAGGATTCTAATCCCAATAAGATTACAAGATGATAAGCTCTTAGATTAAATAACACACCACTCTTATGTTGTGTGCTAAGCTCTTTTCAAGAACAAGAAGGGTTATTGTTTTCTTCATCATCTTCTCTCCTCCATTGTTGCACTCTTACCTAATCTCAAGACACCATCTTTGTCTTGAGAAATAAACCAAACACTTGAAGCCTACACCTTGCCATTGCCTAACAAGCAACCAAGTGAAGGAGGATTAAGAAAGAGAAGGAGTTCTCTCAAGCATTCAAGGTACAACCGTGTGAATCACCATTGGAGGACATCATCTTTTTGAAGCTTTTCAAGCGATTAAAAATGTATTTCTAAAACACCTAGCATTTTAATGAGTAGATTCTAAACAAGTTTCATGAAATAGAAAATTATTATTATATGAACAAAATAAAAAATTTTATTTTTCACCATCATAAAAATGTTCCATAAACGTCATGGAACGTATATTCTAACTTTCAGAGAATTATTATTATATGATCCAAAATCATAATGTATTTGTAGTCTTGAATAAATATTAGTGTAACATGCACATATATAAGTTTTATCAATTTTTTCTAATAAATTGAAAATATTAGTATTATATGAAAATTGACCGACATTATTAAAGGAAAAGGCAATAATAGGTGAACACCTACAAATTACAAACACCCAATGGATCAACATCTCTAATTTTTTTCTTTTTTTCTCTTCTTTTCACATTACATCACTAATATATATTTCCTCTATTTTCGTATCTCTCTCAACGTACATACCGTTAAGGATGTCCAAAGAATAATTTTCTTAAAATAAATGATCTAGAGCTATACAATAACTTATCCTGCGTAACAAATTAAATGATTCTGCAGATACTATTAGCGTTTGGTCTCCACGCAATTCAAAACACTTTTCACTTTCTTTTGTCTCTTCTCCCTCAATATATCCTTTTCACACCAAAGTTTAAAACACTATAAAACCAATCTTTGCTCTGCACCTCTACCAATCAAACACTAACTCAAATCCTTCATCTTACAAGAAAAACAAAAAGGCCATATTACCTATTTCCAAAACCACACACCCACAAATTTTGTTATCACAACCACCTTTTCATAAATGGGGAACAAAAACTCATCAACTTCAAAGGCACAATATGGTAGTAATAGCCAGGGAGCGAAGGTCGCTTCAACGCAACCACACTATGTTGCAGCTCCAAACCCGAGGAAAATCTCCACAAATAATCCAAAGGGTGTGAGTCAAACGCAACAAAATGGTAAGAAGCCACTAGGTAATGATGAAGCTTTCACCACTTACATTAAAGATGCTAGGGTTAAAATGAAGAGCAAGTCAAACATTGGTGTCCACCATGAGGATCAGAACAGCGTTATACCTGTAGATGTGGCTAATGAAACCAACAAGGAACATGAAAAAGACCATTTTTCAGATTTTATTCATAATGCTAGGAAGAAGTTGAGGACTGTAACAAGAAGGAGTAGCACCATCAGAAGAGGGTAAGACCGTAAATGTTGAATTGGAGAGCTCTATAGATGTAATATGTTCTAGAGTTGTGTTGCTGAAGTGTTCACTTTAATCTTCTTTGGGGGAGTGCGTTAGAATAAGGAGAAATTCTCGTATCTTTCTTAAGCAAGCTTCTCTTAATTGCTTTGTGTTTGAGTGCGTGTTATCCAATATATAATAGAATAATTAAAGTGAAAGACAGTGGAAATTCGAAAATAAAATGTTCTTTTGTTTCCTTACTTTATTTTGGTCCTTGAATTCTTTTACTTTTCGTCCCAAACTCTATCAAATTCATTGTTTTTTACCCTCTATTTACTTTTCAGTTTCTGCCCCTTTGTGGATATATCAAGATCAGTCAATCTTAAAACTTATAATGCCTTTTTAATTTCATATAACATGAAAAATGTTTTTTTTAAGTAGAAAATAAGGCCATGGTACTTTGATCACTTTTAGTCTTCTTTTTTCTACGGAAAGAAACTTATTTCATTTTAATAGAAAAAAGATAGAGCAATACAAGTTGAAAGTTGGAACTATCTAAAAGTTATGGAGAGTAAGTAGAACAGTAGCTAGCTCGAAAACTGACGAGCAATTACATTTCCTTGTCTTTTTACTAACTTAGTAGTTTGGTTTAGACTCTTATGATACTTCTATAATGACCAATGATGACACTAAATTTAGAATTAATCATCCATCTTGGGATAATTAAGGGATGTTGTGAACCACTAATTTGTAGTTCGGTTCAAATATCACATAGTCCAATCTCAACTCTAATGTCGCCTTCGTGAACTGATAGTTGAAGAACATACAATTTCGTGCTTGCCAAGAGTAATGTATTTATAGATGCATTGGCCGTGGTAGTCCATATTCCTACTTAAACGCCTAAAATCATAGATATTAAACTCGGTTCGGATTGTCCTAATCGATCCATTGGTCTGGGAATCAGACACCCAACCGGCCTGAGTCACATGTTGAAATGGTTCTGCATACGATTTGGTGCAACCCGGTCTAACTCGGCACAACCTGGTCTCGAATCAGTGACCTGATTAACTCGGCGGATCAGGCATCTACACAATGGGTTTTTTATACAGTTGAACAACATCACTCATATTAGAAAAATGAATTTATACCTTACACTTGATTTGTATATATACTTATATTTTTTACCAAGGATAACCACATCTTGAAATTTGAGATGATAAAATTGTTATCATTATCAATTTTCCTTTCACTAATTTGTGTGTGTATTAAATTATGTTTGTTATTATACAACAATAATATATATTTTAAATTCTAACTTAAGGTAGTTTGTATATACTTTCTAAAAAAATATATTGCATGTTCAAATTTTAAACAAGTTCACAGCTATGCTTATAAATATGTTGAATTTCATCAAATTTAAAATCTTAAGTGTACAAGTTTACATGTTGTTAATTTTTTTAATATAAACCGAGTTATGCAGGTCAACTAATGACTCACTAGATCGACCCTTGACCAAGTAACCCAGTACCCCGACCCAGTCAATGACCGTTCCGAGTCTGATAACATTATTTGCAATCATGTATTATACAAGCAAATAAAGTAGATTCTATTAGATTGAGAAAGATTTGCTATGGCACAGATAAAAAATTCTCTTAGAGATCGTTTCAAAAATAGCTTCAAATAGACACATGCATGTTAATACTTTTTTTGCCTAAAAATATTGCTAAAACTTTTGATAACATTTTAAAAATATCATCAGATATGAATAAATATGACTAATATGTTTTTGTAATATTTTATCAAATGTTGTGTATAGTTCATGTCATTAATACCTTTAGCGACATGAACTGTACACGACATTTGATAAAATATCAAGTAACATTTATTCATGTTAGATGACAAATTGGGTGTTATAAAATAGGCTATATACAACATTTGCTTAAACATATTAGCAATATTTATTTATATTCAGAGACATTTTTTAAATGTTACCAAAACAATTTAACAACATTTTACTAAGTGTTAGACCAAAAAATATTTTTAAAGATCACATGTGTGATATATAAGGCCCAACGAAAGCTAGCTGCTTTAGCCCTAGTTCATATATAACATGTTCTTGTCAATCACAAATGAGTATGGAGGAACTGGAAGCTTGAGTCCATCATTTTCATGAATTAAAACAAGTTGATAGGACCCAGTATGAAGCCACCTAGAAGACCAGGCTAGAACAAGAAGCTAAGCAGAAGGCTGATGCAGAAGCCATATGTAAGGCTATTGCCAAAAGGAAGGCTAGAGCAGAAGCTGAGAAGACAAGACCTAGTAAGATGGTTTCCAAACCACCACCTCTGGACCCACTCCAATCAATTTTGATCCTCCAAAAGTTGTGACTAAGACTGAAGTCAAGGAGATGATTAGATTGGCAATGGACAACTTTGTTGAAAGGAAAAAGGCTAATAATGAAGAGTTCAGACGCACCATGTAACAAGCTATCACTACTCAATTCAGTAGTCTTGGTGAATCTTTCATTCTGAATCTTTAACATGCCTAGATTCATCCGTTCAGTGCTGCTGTTGCTACCCCAATGTTGCTTCCTCCCTTCCAACCTCAACCTCTAGTATGTGGTCTATCCACTCTTCCACCCTCTACCCAAACACAAACACTTAGCCTTGACCCTCCCCCACAAACAACCATTCCCCAAACACTTATGCCACCAACCTACTCACTCTGATATTCCACCCCCACTTAGGATCAACAGTGATGTCCTTCATCACTTTTTTCACCTTCAAGCCCACTGTATTTTTGCTAATAAGAAAAGGGGAGAAGTTTATATCAACACTTGAGCACGATCCACCCTCATGAAGCTCTTTGTCTCCTCAACTATATCTACAAACTTTACAACCCCATATATCAGTTTCAAAAAGTACTCCTTGAAAACAATAGGAATACCCACAATTAACCAAGAGGGGGGGGGGGTGAATTGGTTATAACTTGGTCTTTTAAAATTTTCTTTTCTAAATCAGAGTTAGGATCTTAATCACTTTAAAATCAAGAAACCTTTAATTCAATCAATTCACTCAGCTCAAGGAATCAATGTCTCAAAACAGAACTTGTTAAGCAATGATAAGAATATAAAGAATCAATGAACAAGATAACCAAAAAAGATTAGAGAGCAGAGAATCAACACAAGAATTTATACTGGTTCACTTCTCAAGAGAAGCTACATCCAGTTTCTAATCAACACTAGATTAGAATTCCACTATTGAAAATTTCAGTTCTTACAAGCTTGATTACATTTACTCTTTATCAACCCTAGATAAAGAAAGGAAATCTAAAACCCTATTAGACACCTTAACAAGAATCAGAGTGTAACACCTATATTTACCCTCTCGTGCTTGGTTTATTTTAGATGAAATATTGTGTTCACTTTGTATTGAAATTAAATTAGTCATAAAATTTTTCACGGAAATCCTTTTTCTCTTTGCTTACAATTTTTGTGTAATTTATTTGTAACAAAACGACTTTCGTTTACCATGATCCATATAGTTATAGTCCTTTAATACAAATGAAATTATTAAACAGTCTAGGTACAGTCTCAAATAATTCATCGCCAAATAGTTTATAAACAGCTTCGTACAAACAGAGCAGCACCAATTACAGATCAAAGTATAGATCATCAAAACAGATAATCATCACACAAGCTTCATCACATCTTCTCGTACATCGTCAATATCACTGTTCCTCTGCTCGCCCAAATAAATTGGGGTCATCACAGGTGTCAACCACACGACACAACACAGGGTCAGTCTTGATAAACAAAATTTAAATATCAACACTACGGAATATATAAATAATAGTACAGAGATTTTAAATAAAACATTTTCCTTGAAGTCTAATATTCTTTAACCCACAAATTAAATCACCTTTCTTCACACAACCACTTGTCATGATATGCAAGAAAATGCATGCTCATTCTATTATATGATGCATGACTGAGATCTCAGCAACATCTAAATAATTGTGGCCACTGTCAGATAACCCCACCTTCACCTTAGTGGAAACAAACCTATCCATCCCGTCAGGGTAGCCCAGTGTCGCGCAGGAGCCTCACTCCCATCCATGTGATCATCATGGTGGTGTGGTTCCCCACTGTTCTCAACTACCCCCAAGTTTAAAAACACGTATGGAGCTCAGTTAGTTATCTGACACATACACCTCTTTCGAGGATCGTCTCATACACCTCTTACGAGGATCGTCTCATACACCTCTTACGAGGATCGTCCCATGCACATGAAGATGCACAAATGATTTATTTTCATCTTTTAATTATTTTTATCATAACATCACAGATCATTACCACAGCCTCATCTCAACATCACAGATCATCATCACAGTCTCATCTCAACATCACAGGTCATCGTCACAGTCTCATCTCAATCATCACAGAGTTATCACAAACTCAAGATCATCATCACAATCTCATCTCAACATCTCAGATCATCATCACCATTTCATCACAGATCATCACATGATACACTTTCCAAATGATTTCAATCATTTTGAATCATGTATAGATACTCTTTTTCATCTCTTTTTCTTAGATCATCATCATCACATGATTCTCAAATTCACATTATCACATGATCACCTCTTAAATCACATCTCATCATCACAATCTTATTTTAGCATCACAAGTTTACGGTTTTATCATCATATTATATCTCCATTGTTTACTACAACGTCATTATTTGTACTCTTTACATCAAGTTGTGAACTTTAGTTTCCTCAAGCCTATATCAAGGATCACACAAGTATATCACACTAATTAATACTTCTTTCCTTAAATCTTGGTTATGTACTTAGAAATTATTATACCTACGTACTCATGTCACCATAACCATTTAAATACAGCAACAGCAAACAATGATTTAAATACAGCAACAGCAAACAATGATTTAAATACAGCAACTAGTAACGACAGCATACAGAATTATTATTTTTCAGCAACTAACAACAACAGCAACAACTTCATACAGAATTATTAATTTTACAGCAACTAACAACAACATACAAATTAACTTCATACAGTTTTATTGAACAAAAGCGTACAGATTCATTTAATTAGCCTTAATTTTACCGTAACTATATATTTTAACCATTCAAACATAAATAAACAGCTTCTACAAACTTTACCATAACCACAATTATATCCACAATTAATTTTAGTTCCTTTATAACTTTTACTAAAGCATACTAACTTAAAGTTCTCTTAACTCTAATTCTACTATATTGAAGGTTTCACTATTCTAATCAACTATTTAAGATTAAACCATCCTATTTAATCATTTAAGACAATATAATCAACTATCCAAAACAAGATAATTTCAAACAATAAAAAGTTGAGTACTTAGCTTAATCATGATTGTTTTATTCATCTAAATAACTTACTTAATCAAACTTGATTCTCTTAACCTTTTCTTCCTCTTATACTTTTACTTAATTCTATTTCAATTCTATCTCAATTCAAGTAATCAATTGGTTGAGATGAAAAATTAATTTGAGGTAGGCTAATACTTAAATTCTATTTAGCAAGACTCCCCCCATACCTTAAGTATTTCCTTCATTTGAACAAGCTAGCCTCCTCAATCTTAGCTTCACGTGGCCTTGCTTAGAGCTTGAATGTTTTCCTTTAATAAAAGTGATGGTTCAAGATGGGTACAAAGAGAACTTGTTATTGGAAGCAAATGAAACCATATGAAAGCTACACGGTTTGCTTCCTTTTGCTGATTGGAATGTTTTAATTTTGGTGATGGTACGGTGATGACTTGACTCTATATTCCAAGACTAAAAAAAAACAAGACATAAGCAAATGGCAAGGTGCTGCACGGTTTTCTTTACTTGGCTGACCCAAAATTGTTCCCATTTATATAGCTAAATCAAAAAAATCAAGGCTTCCTCTCCTATGCTTACACGGATGGGAAACTTAGGGATAAGTCCATGTGACTTTTATTCCTTGCTATTTAATGTTGATTCCTCTTGTTCCCTTTCAATTGCACGGTTAGTCATAGGCTTGGAGGAATCCAATTTGCATTTTTCTTCCTTGCATTTAATGTAGATTCCTTTGGTCTAAAAAAAATCTGCACCATGCTTGATTTTATTCCTTGGCCATTCCACCGTAGCAAGCTTCTTGGTTGCCAAATAATTGCACGGTTTGTAGCTTCTTTGGGTAAGCTTGAGTTGATTTTTTTTTCCTCTTCATTTAATGCATATTCTTCTTGTTCCCTAAGACTTCTACTTGCTTGATTTTGATTGGCTATTCCCTTTCTTCTCTTGACTTTGACCCCCTAACCATCTTGACTTGGCTATTTCCTACGTGCCTTTCTCAATTATGTGGGCTGCCATGATTTTTTCTACTTATAACCGTAACATCCTTTCTTTTTTAAGCCAAATCTTACACTTATGAAATATCCATCCTATTTTCTTATTGGTCAATTTCTTCTCAATTGATAAAATTACTAAACTATCTTAATAATGATATCTATTTATCCCAAAATTAGTAGAAAACTTCAAAGACTACATCCATCATTTTCCTATAGTTTTCTGATACTTAAATTAGTCTGTTTTGAGCCCTTTTCAAAATTTCTATAAAAATTCCTAAAAGTTACTGTTTAGGATTTTCTGCCCCTAATCATGTTAATAATGTGTTTTCTAAAGGTGTTCTATCCCATACTCAGGTTCCCATAATTTTCTAAAGTCATCTTGGTCAGTTTTGAACCAGGGACATTTTGGTCATTTCTAAAATGTCTAGGGGTATTTTCGTCATTTTCCCCAAATCTTTCTGTACTGCTTCTATTTAACATTTTACCCCAATATTTGACTGTGATATCAGAATTTTGGGGTGTTACACAGAGAACACTACTCTGTCCTTCCCTAGAGAACACTACTCTAGTGCAAGCCTCAAGAACAAATTACAATAGCAACCAAATACAAAATAATTCAAAATAGAATTACACCCAAAGAGAATGGAGAGAAACAACCTGATGATTCAATGTTTATGAATGCAAATGAATTACCAACAGTGTTGAATCATCAACTAAAACTCCAAAACAAGCTCTCCTATTCTTCTTTGAAAGACTCTTGCCCAAGTAATCAATCAAGAACTCATGTGATTTAAGAAATGGGACAAGAGGTTTATAAGCTCAGAAAACTCTTTGAATCTTGGTGAAAGCTTGAAGATAATTAGAAATTCGTATTTTTCAAGTTGTAAAAACAGAGCAAGCCTTTACCTATTTATAACAAACTTTCGTAACTAACATTAATCGATTAAACACGCCAAATAATAAATTAAAACGCTTAAGTAATCGATTAAGTCACCACTTTAATCGATTAAAGTGTTTATGAGTTTTCAAGGTTTGAATAACGAACAAAATAATCGATTAATATGAGCTGTAATCGATTATTCCAGTAGCACTGCATTTCATAAAAACTTGTGTAATCGATTACGAGACGTGGTAATCGATTATTGCAGTGTAACATGTTTTTCTGAATGCATTATGTAATCGATTATAATTCCTGGTAATCGATTATTCCAGTAGAACCATATTTTCAAAAAGGCTTATGTAATCGATTACATTACTTGGTAATTGATTAAAGTGTTCATGAAAGCTTTTCCAGACTAGAAAACGAAGCAAATAATCGATTAATATGCTGTGTAATCGATTATCCCAGTGCATTTTGCATTTTTCCAAAAACAATGCTTCTTTGGTTCTTTGGTAAAAACATGCTTTGATTCTTAGTTAAAACACTTAGGCAAATAAATGACTGAATGCATGCAATGCAAGGATCAACAGATTGGACTCTTTAACACTTAATTTGATTTGCAATTCTTCCAAGGCATTTCAAGGCATGTGAAAAAGCTCAAAACTATTCTTCAAGTCCTAAGCTTCAAGCTTCAAGATGCTCCCCCTATATCCAACACTTCTCCCCCTAAGTTGATAAGGGGATCCCATATCAATTGATCCAAGCCAATCTATTCATATTGATCATGTCTTTGTCCCATTTTTCACTACCTTAAAAATTGATATAAAGTTTTCATCCTCCTTTTTTTGTCAACTCCTATACCCTTTCTATTTTTAATCTTGATATGAGGATCAGATACCCCTTACTAGGTATCTCATTTTCACTTCCTCCAGGCCATCTGTTTAGGATTTTTCGTATGATCAAGTGAAAGCATAAGCTTCAAAATTGTATTAGGACTTGCATTCAAGTCATCTCCCAAAGGACTAGTGTTCAATCAGGCAATTCTAATTAAACAACTACGGTTTTGTTAAAGGTATTTTCTCAAAGGGTTGTTTGGAATAATTTAAAAGAAAAATGAAGAGTAAAATGAATAAATAAAGAGAAATTATAAGTACAAGAGTAATGTGAAATGAAGTGGTAAAATTGATCGCAGTGTTGTTGTGATAATTGAGAAGTTTGAACAGTTGAGGTTGAACTTGGGTTCTCTAATTTCAATGTAATCAACACAATTAACTTAATTATTCATGCAGCTTAGTCTTAGGTGAAAGAGCCTAAATTATTTAGATTAATTCCTAATGTTTTGACAAATTAATCTAAATAATCATATTCAAATTAGGTACTCTTCTTAGTTCAAGAACCAAAAGAGTGTCTATCAACTAAACTAATGTCCCTAAGTTGAAGTAATAGGTGATCAATCTAGAAGAAGCATTAAGAATAGAAGAAGAATAATAAACACATAAACAATTGTATAAAAAGGGAGAATTATGTTAGACATTGGACGATCCATCACTGGACGACCATACATCTCTTAAGGTTTTGATGAAAACAAATATATAAATTTGTGTTAACTAATTTGTTAGATGTAAGTCAACGGGATTAATGACTAGAAGCAACACTAGGTGAGACTTATTCATTAATGGATACCTCATCTAATGGAAGTAGGAAGTACTCGTCCAGTGAAATGGCAACAATCACACTAGAAGGGGGGTTGAATAGTGTGTTTATCAAAGATAATAACTTTTTGTAACTTTTAGTGCAAATATAGATAGAAGTGTATATGTATAATAAGTCCTCCATTGAAAAGAAAACAAGTTTTAATAAATAAAGGTTTGATCGTCCAGTGACTTAAAAAGAGGGAGTCCATAAACAAGTTTTTCAAATAAAGACTTGGTGTTAAAGAAGTGAACTAGAGGAACTATAAAAGCTTTTAGATGACCCACTATCAAAAGATTGTTGTTATTCAACTTGGACGACTTATTATACATATACACAAAGTGTGATTGTTACAAAACTTTTCAAATAAAGAGGGAGTCCTCTAGCTAGCATCACTCTTTTTACCTCCTTATGTTTGATGAACAAAATCTCTTTTATCACTAATTGTTTTTCACTCTTTTTTTCTATTTTCGTTTTTTCTTTATTTTCACTATTTTTGCCATCTTTTTCTTTTTGACTTTTCTCTCTCAAATGACTCTTTTCTTCTTTGATTTTTTTTCTTTTTCTCTTTTCGATCTCATTTTTATTTGATCCTCACACACCTCACTTGGAGACAAATGTGAGAGAACTACCTTTTTACCTTTATGTAAGAAAGAATATCGATTGGTGACCCCGTTGTGGATGACATATCGATCATATTGCCATGGTCTACCAAGAAAAACATGGCCAACTTCCATGGGAACCATATCACAGAGCACTTCATCAAGGTATTTTCCAATGGAGAATGTAAGCTACACTTGCTTATCCACAACCAACTCACCATTGTCATTCAACCATTGCAATTTATAAGGCTTAGGATGAGGGGTGGTTTTTAAACCAAGCATTTTCACTAATCTAGTGCTTGCAACATTGGTACAGCTTCCTCCATCAATGATAAGAGAACAAACCTTTCCATTCACCAAGCATCTAGAATGAAAAATGTTTTCTCTTTGTGTATCATCTTGATCTTTGCACAAGCTTCCCATGAGTCTTCTAACCATCAAAAGATATCCCTCTTCTGGTTGAAGAAAACCATGATCCTCCCCTTCACAAGAGGAGCTATAAGAGCTTTTAGATGACCCACTATCCACCTCTTCATTCTCCAACACAATCATGGTCCTATTGTTTGGACATTGGGATGAAATATGACCCTTACCCAAACACTTAAAACATTTAATTGAACTTGATTTATTGGAAGGGGGTTCAGTAGGAGAAGTAGAATTACCTCTTGAAAACTTCCTTTCAATATGTTGTGAAGAAGAACCCTCCTTCTTGGAAGTGTCCTTGTCCTTCCAAGATGAATAACCATATGAAGACTTCTTGTAGGCTTGTTTTCTTTTCAATTGTTCCTCCACTTTCACAGCCCTATGCATAAGTTCATCTAGGGTGTTGTAGCTTTGAAGCTCTACAACGTCTTGAATGTCCTTATTCAAACCATTCAAAAATCTAGCCATTGTAGCCTCGTTAGTCTCTTCAATATTTGCTCTCATCAAAGAAATCACCATCTCCTTGTAATAATCATCAACACTTTTACTTTCTTGATAGAGTCTTTGAAACTTGTTATGCATTTCCCGTACATATTGAGGCTGGACAAATCTGTCCCTCATGATTCTCTTCATTACCTCCCATGTGTCTGGTCTATGTCTTCTCAATCTTTCTCTCCATTTGCACTTGATTCCACCACGCCATGGCATATCCCTCAAATTTTAAGCTAGCCAACTTCATTTTCTTTTGTTCACTAAAATTGTGACAGTAAAAAACTTGTCGACTTTCATCTCCCAATCAAGGTAAGCCTCCGAGTCATAAGTACCTAGGAACTTGAGCAGTTTGACCTTTACATCATCCATGCCATCCCTATTCCTTCGATGCCTATGTCTTCAACCATCTTCATAGCCATCATTACTCCCGTGAGAAGAATGTGGTGACCTATGATATCTCCTTCTCTCCATGTCTTCCATTCTCCCACTCAACTCTTGAGTGCTTCTTTGTATCTCATCAAATCTGTCTCCCATCCTCCTTTCAACATTTCTTTTCAACTTATCCATTTTCTTAGCCAATGAAGCCATTAGCTTAGCGATTCTAGGGGAAGGTGGATCACTATCACTTTTGGACACCATTGCTACAAGAAAATGTTAGTAAAACAAATAAAATATTGGACCTTACCACCCACTAAGTGTTTTCACTCTTAAACACTCGTGTTTCACACTTGTAAGACTTTTTCTATAAGATTCACTCTTGTCTTTTTCCACTCACTAACGCTTCTTCAGCCCTTGAAATCCACCAAAGATTTCAATTCAAGGAGTAACCAAAGTGAAGTATGAACAAATCCAAACTCAACAAAAGAGGTCAAAGAAAGAAAACTAAGGCAAAACCTTGGAAATTTAGAAGACAAACAATAAAAGCTAAAAAAAGAAAGTATAACTCAAAAGGTGTTAGTATATGGATGTCCTAGAGACAATCTTTTCATTAGATTAGAACATACATGTACTTTTCAATATTGTCATGAATAAATTATAAACACTCTTTATCTTGTTTCATATTCTGTCTCGATATCATTATTAATATATGAGTAACTGGATAAAACCCTTGGAATAAAATAGGTATCTCTTGAATATCAGTGATGGGATCACGATCATGAAGATTCAAGGATACCAGATGTCTACTCCTAAATTTTAAGTTCTTGGTCTAGAGACACTAAGAATGGGGATCAGCGATCTCGGGTAAGACTAGCATGGATTATCTACTTGTATGCAGATACAAGGTAAAGACCTCATGAGCTACAAAAATGGAGATGTCTTAGCTAAAGTCGTGGGTGGATCTATAAAGGTATAGCTCGCACTGAACGGACCCACAAAGAGACTCTATGAGGAAATCTCACAGATAGTATCATTAGAGTAGTCTCTTATTATTTGGGTATGTCTTTCCTTAGACCAGAAGTTTTCACCTAGACTGTGTTTTAGAAGACATGCTTTGATTGTATACCTCATCTACCTGAAACATGGAGACACATAGGTATACCTTTGGGCATGTCCTAAAAGAACATGAGTCTAGGGTGACTAGCTGAAGGAATTCATCAAATCTCTGTGAGAGATTAGGTTATCTGTAAACCAGAGAAATCAAAATGACATTTACAGGACTCGAGAATCTATGCATAGTAAAAAAAATCATGAGATGATTTGCCTTTAGAGTCAGTAAAATTGGAGACTCCCTATTTCGTATTAAAAAAGCTTACCCTAGACCGCAAGGGCTGATACGTTTCCTTACCCTAGGTTTTATGGGAAGGTAACCGAGACGAAAGGAAATACATACGGAAACCAAATAGATTTAATAGGATGATCTTGTCATTTACCTAACTAGTTCTGGGACAACAAAGCATTGCTAGTGCTCTGTGTTGTCATTAAATGGGTAGTGGCCTTGTTGGGCCCAAACTCATTTATGTCAGTAGCTATGTTGGGCCTAATGGGTCACACACTAACACTTTATTATCATGACATTATAGCATTAAAGGTTTTGGGCCTAATAATGGTTGTTGGCCCAAGAAAGAGTTTGGATACCTATCTTAAAGAGAGAGGAGCGCATGAATGGAGTTAATGGGCTTGGATAGTCCAAGACATTATTAATTAATTTAAATAGTTAAATTAATTATCTAATATTTAAATTTGATATTTTAAATATTGAATTTAAATATTTGAATTAACTATAGTAGTTAATTTCATATCAAAAGGAGAAGATAAGAGCTAGATTTGAATTTGAATTCAACTAGCATCTTATCATGATCATGTCCTAGATTTTAGGAAGAAGTTTGAGGGCTGATTATGGGAATTACATACGGTTGATATTTAATTATTATTTGGCAAAATAATTCCCAAGTAATTGACTTGGTCTTAGGAGGATATGATAGGAGGTTGTTGGCAATTTTTGAAATACAACAACTCTATCTTTTCTTCACGTGTGGGATGCTTCATAATCAGATTTTTTGGTTAAAAAAATCTGACTCAAATTCTTCTATAAATTGTGCTATTGTGATCATAGTTCTCTATTTTTGAAAGAAAAAAAAAAAAACCTATCTACCTTCCTTCTTTTTCACGTGCCCCTTTGTGTGAGTTTTGACTGAAAATTCAGCCA